>LOEQ01010574.1:16809-29189 GCA_001685075.1 Bramus lutescens | reverse complement strand
GGAAGGAAGGAAGGAAGGAAGGAAGGAAGGAAGGAAGAAGGAGGGAAGAAAGGCAGGAAAGCAGGAAGGAAGAAAGAAGGAAGGCAGGAAGGAGGAAGGAAGGAAAGAACTAAGCAAGCTATTGACTCAGAAGTATGTACTTCATAAAATCATTTAGAAGTAAGAACAAAATAAAGCCATTTCAGTTAAGAAAAACTAAGAGATCATTAACCATGCGGAATTGAGCATGAAGTACAGTAAATCAGAGGAAAGAATGTGATGTAAGCAGCAATGACAGGCACAGCTAATGCATGATACACTGGTAAATTCAATTAATGGCTCACCAAGAGTATAACAACATAAAGACTTCTTATTAATCAGATAGGTAGGGCCAGTGAAATGGCATAGCAGGTGAGAATGAGCACTGTCGAGCTGACAATCTGAATTCAAGCCCTGAACTCACATGAAGAAAGGAGAGCACCTACTCCCATAGGGAATCCTCTGACCTCTCTGCCCTGCATACACTGTGCGTGTGTATGCACATGCGCACATGTGTGTACATAAAATGAAAAGTAAATTAAATAATTTTAAAAGACCACTGCAAAGAATTTTAAGTGTAATTATGATGTTAATATATTTAGTTTTCCTCAGTGGAAAACTACAGGCACTAAATTGATTTACATAGTATTAATACGTTACACTTAGCATTTAAGTGTTTGTGCTAAAGCAAGAGAAATAGTTTTCCCCTGGGATTAACACACAAATCTGTTATCCAATAACAAATGGTCAACTCTAAAAGACATACATGCAAATGGCATTATACATTTAGGGACATATATGTATATGCATATATGTTTACATAGTAATTGATGAAAAAAGAAGGCCATTAGTTTGAAAGCTAGAAAAGGAGAGGCATATGGGAAGTTGTGAAGGGAAGGGAGAAATATAATTATAATCTCAAAAAAAGAAACCAAATAAAAAAAGAAAACTATAAAAATAGAATCCAAATTGTAACCCTGAAAATTAGGAAGATGAGAAAAAGTGATCTAATTTTACTAATCACAAAAAGTAAAAAAAAAAATAGGAAACAGAATCAAAAGAGAAAACACTAAAATAGGTGACCAAAGTAATTCTACTACGTTAACAATCATAACAAATGTAAGAAAGATTGTTCATCAAAGATACAACTGAGAAGAGATACAAAAGCAAAAGCTACAGGATACACATCTATGTATCTTAAGTGACATAATAAAAATGGAATTCCAGATTAATAAGATAAAAATGAGTGTTTAGGCCTGGCATGGTGTATACAGTTGCAATCCTGGTACATGAAAGGCTACAATGACAGAGTCAGGGGTTAAGATCATCCTTGGCCATATGAGATTCTGTATGGAAAAAAAAGTTTTTAATTTACAATTTATTTTCCCTTCCAGATATAATGGGGAGATGTATGCCAAAAGAAAACCAATTTTCAAAGGTTTTTTTTATTTTAGATAATAGAGTTAGAAAAGAAAATTCTAAGGATGGTAGTAGAAACACACTACAGAGTAAGAAAATACTTTTTTTTTTCAAAAAGAATCAGTAACTATAAGTCTTAAACCTCCAAAAAAGTGAATGGTCCCTCTAGATGTATTTCCAGGAAGTATCAGATTAAGAAGGCAAAACCGGGAGCTAGACTTCCTGGCCCAAGCCTTTCACAGCACTGGGGAGTCAGGGCTATATAGATCTCCGTGAGTTCCAGCCAGCCTGGACTACAGAAGGAGACCCTGCTATAAAACAAAAATAAAAAATTTCAAGAGTGCAAAAAATCTGGAAGTTATAATTATATATCATGACTCTCTAAAAGACAACATTCATTTCTTTTGAAAACATTTATAAAATATTGACTAATAAGTAAGCCCCCAAGGAAGTTCTGTGGATTTCAGGGAATTAGCATTAGTGTGTATTTTTAACCAAAAGCTATTACATTACATTTAGGTTACAGTTAAAAGACAAGCAAAACAGATTGCAAATTCTATTTTAACTGGATAGAGTGGTCTCATGTAACCCATGTTGACCTTAAATCCTCCTGCCTCAACTTCCCAAGTGCTGGAACAAAAAACCAATTTCAGATAATGCCTGAATTACAGAGAAAACCTGTATCCCAAGGGCTGTGGGAAATCTGGAGCTATGCTGTAAAGTAATATTAAGAAGGGAATTTCTGTTCTTCTATGAATGTATGTGAGACAAAGGTGAGGAAAATGAGCTATGTTTTCAACTGAAGAATCTAGAAAAAGGAAAGTGTATGTCCAAAGAAGATAAAAAAGGAACGTATAATAAAGGTAGAAGCAAATTAATGAAGTAGAAGAAAATAATACAGGTAACTGGAAACACTTAAAGACCATTCACAAAAATGACTATTTGCACACAGTTAGCAGGATAGGGAAAAAGAAGCTATAGCCATAGAGGGAACAGAGCAAAAAGGCTGAAGCAAAGCCTTCATTCTCCTCCTATAAAGAGCACTAGCCTGAGATAGCTCAAGTCTTGCATGGTACCTGTAAGAAGACATGGCTCTTCATATTCCCTATATTCTTATAATATGGTCTCTATAAACAACAGCACGTTCGTTTTCAGCTCACGTTAACCAGGATGCTAGGGCAGAGCTTTAGAGTGATTTACACACAGCACACACACACTGCACACTCACACACACACACACACCACACACACACACACACACACAGCAACCCAGAGAATCTAGGTGACAATTCCTGGAGCACTGACCTAGCATACTAGTTGCCCTGTACAATCCCTGGGAATTTGCACTGAGACTCTGCAGAAGCAGGCAGGCACATGGCAAACAGCTTGGCTGAGGGCTTTCATCCTTTGTACACACCAGAAAGTGACCATCCTGATCCCGTCCCCCATGTTAAGAAGTTTTTATTTGATCTGTTTTGTGTTCGTGTGGATTGCTATAACAAAATACTTTGGATTGCACGGCTTAAAGACCAGACATATATTTCTCACCATTTAGAGGCTGAAGTCCAAGACTAGAATGCTAGCAAGTTCAAAGTCCATTTGTCCTAGGAAAGGCCAGCTTCCTGGAATGTAGTTGTCTCCTCCTATGTTGTCACTGGGCTGGGAGAAGATGCTAATCCCCCCAGAGGGGCTCTAGTCACACAACCTTATCTAAACACACCCACTTCCAAATATCAGCACATTGTGTATAGAGTTTCAACATATGAATTTGGGGGACACAAATATTTAGTTTATAAAATGAGTTTCCCAGAATGAATGCAAGAGAACAAATATAATTTATCTTCTTCTGATTTTAATTAAGTTCAGAAGCCCTCAAACCCAAATTGGTTGGGAAAAATGATCCTTTGCCTTTGAAAATGAGTATTTCACAAAGATTCCTCTCCCCTTCCCTGATTTTTTCCTTTTAGCTTATAAACTAACGAAGAATTTTGCTGGGTTATGACCATGCCTGAGGGCTTTATGAAAAATAAAGCTCAGGAGCAATGAATTTGAATATCCAGTGGAAAAAAACTATCTAAGCAAAGTGTTCAGGCTGCTGCCTAGGTGCTGCATGGCTGCAGTTCAGTGCATCCATCAAACTGTAGGAGAGAAAGAGATCAAGGGGTAGAAGCTGTATGTGAAAAAGAAGCAATAAAGGAAGAGTTAGAATAAAACCTAGAGTGTGGGAAAAAAAAAAACTTTTCCTAAAAGGATCGGTGTGGATAGTGGGGAAAGGACCCTGAAATCATTGCCCACAGCATCTTGCCCAGGGCTTTTGCAGGCCAACTGCTCACTGCTCACTCAGAGTGCCTAGAGCTACTGCGCTCCCTCACATTCCAGTGCATTGCTATACAAAGTCTTCCATAAGGCCCAGGAGTAGCTCACCTCACTGCCGAGGAGACACAGATGCTAAACCCTGCAGGATCTTCATGGTATCAAGTCTGGAAACATACAGAATGCAAGAGCTGGTAGAGGTAGGACTCCATCTGGATTGAAAAGGCCAACAGAGAGCATCTCCAACAGGACCTCTGGTGCGATCTATAGGTCTCCAGTGGGCAACAGCAGCCTAGGGAAGCTACAGTCTCAAGACTCCAACCGCAGAGGGCAGGAGCACAGGCTGTGCTTGGCAAGGACACAGAGTACAACTCTCCCAGGCTTTGGCTGCTGTGCTCCAGAGTGCATAGGAACCAGGACATGGAGTCGAAAGGATTATTCTGGGGCTTTAAGATGAGTCACTTTTTCTATATTTGACATTAGGCTTCTTTGGAGCCTCTTACTTCCCCTTTTCTTTGTCTTCTTTTTGGAAGACTGCCTCTCCTAAGCAAGTGTACTGGAAGTAGAAAACTCTCTTGATTTTACAATATTGTGGGTAGAGTTCCTTCATCCAGAGATATTTGGAGTCTAGCCACAGCTGATCTCGATAACGCCAGATAACAACCTGGACTCGGTGCTTTTGAGTTGGTGCTAGAAGAAGTTAAATGGGACATTTGTAACACACCACCTCTACCCAAGGCTCGGGAACGTGGTGGCAGAGAGAGCAGAAGACTGCTATGAACCAGTACAGACAGGACATGAATTTCAACAATATGGTGACCTGCGCAAGGCCATGCCAGTTGCCGCCATCTCAGTACAGATAGGAGAAACTGCATTTTATTAGCATGTTTAAGTGATTGTGCCAACTTGCCTTTCTACCTATAGGAAAATAAATACCCATTTCTTAACATAACTGATTATTTAGATATATATTCAGCAACTGAGCAAAACCATCTTTCTTTCAGTTTATCCTAATGCAATTCCTTCAAATAAAATATCTTTTTTTAATTTACGTACTTGAGCTCTAGAAAATCAACAGGTCATGCTCAAATCAACATGCTAATACTCAAAGTGTACTACCTGTGGTCCAAAATGTAAGTGGGTCTCTATACAATCAGTTCTAGAATACCAAACTTCCTTTATTTTAATTTTTCTTCTTTTAAAAAATGATATCTTTTGGAATTCACATATGAATACAATGTATTATCATCATACCCACCTCTATTCCCTCGAACTCCTTCCATGTGTCTCTCCAGAGCCCTTCTCAAACTAATATCCATCCTCTTCTATTATAATATATATGTGTGTGTGTGTGTCTGTGTGTACGCACACATACATATCCACTTAATGTTGCTTCTATGTACATGGGAGTAGGTTGAACAGTTAGGCATGAACAAGCTATCAGGGGGCTCATCTCTGAAGAAACTGGCTGTTTCCCTCAATCGTCATGAACTGTCTTTAGTTCTTCAGCTAGAGGTGAGGCTTTGTGAGCCCTTCATACATCCATATATTTTCCTCTGACTCTGCTCATACTCTTCCTCTCCAAAATGAATAAAGTATAAGTAAGTAAATAAGAAAATAAATAAACAAACAAACAAATAAGATTCTTAGCTTTGACCTACCTTATCCTTATCTACTATGGTTATGGGATGTTGCAAAGATGTGTTACTAGTAACAAAATTCTCAAGTTTGTGAATGTTTTCTCTTAATTCTTAGCAATAGATTCAAAATTAGTCTTGTAACTATCCCTCTTGTGTCAATATTCTAACACGGTGTGCTTTGCTTTTCTGATTATTTCCTTTCTCCTTTTTCTATTCCGTTTAAAAAATTTTAGCTTATTTTGTATGAATTATTCTCCTGCAGGAGTTTATGTGTGCCACATGTGTGCCTGGCGCTTGCAGAGGACAGAAGAGGGCATCAGAGCCCCTGGAACTGGACTTAGGAATGGTTGTAAGCATCCATGTGGGTTCTGGAAGCTGAACTCAGATCGTCTGCAAAAGCACCAACCTCACTGAGTCATCTCCCCAGACCGACTTTTGTTTTTGTTTTTGCTTTCCTTTACTTGAGACGGAGTCTCATTTTGTAGCATAGGCTAGTTTACACACGGCAATCCTCCTGTCTCAACTTCCCAAGTGCTGGGTTTGCAATCAGAAGCCACTATGCTTAGCCTGGGCTTTATTGGGTAAGAAAATAAAGGAATAGCTGGACAGTGATGGCGCACGTCTTTAATCCCAGCACTCGGGAGGCAGAGGAAGGAGGATCTCTGTGAGTTTGAGGCCAGCCTGATCTACAAGAGCTAGTTCCAGGACAGGCTCCAAAGCCACAGAGAAACCCTGTCTTGAAAAACCAAAAAAAGAAAATAAGAAAAAGAAAGAAAGAAAGAAAGAAAGAAAGAAAGAAAGAAAGAAAGGAAAAAAGAAAATAAAGGAATAGAATAAGTTACGAAATCTGGCATCATATGAAAATCACTGTCATTGAGCTGCGGTGGGAAAAGATAGAGCTCCACTGAGAGAGATTATGTAGTGAAACATTCAATGTTCTACAGATAGCAGTCACCAAACTTAATTAAAGTTATTTCTCAGTCCCACTGTGAGCTTTTCTACACTATACATTTAGTGCTTTCATCTCTTCATTTGGTACTTGAAAATATCTAATAATAACAGGAAGGATTCTTTCTCTTTCTGAGTGAGGTCAAATGAAATCAGAGATCCCGGGACTTCTCATCAACACTGCCCTTTACCAAAAGGAATCTCTGTACTCAATGTGTTTGTTTCTTTGTTTGTTTTTCATTGTGACAAAATATGTGTCGTGAACAACTTAGAGAAGAAATACTTCTTTTGGTTCATGGTTCCAGAGATCTCATTCCTTAACTAGGTGGCTCCATTACTGCGGACTTGAGGAGTCTTTAACATCAAAGAGGAGAGAATAGTCGAGCTGCTCACTTCATGACAACCAGGAAGTAGAGTGTTTGGAGCAGGCTGGGCACAAGGCATACTCTTAAGCACAAACTCTTAGTGGTCTGCTTCCTCCAAACAGTTCCTTATTTCCACAGCTTCCGCCACCTCTCAATGACATCCTTAATCAATCAAAGAATGAATCTATGAATGAATCAAAGCCCTCATGATTCAATCACTCCCTCAAAGCTCCACCTCTGAACTGGCATTCTGAAACAAGACTTAAACACATGAATCTGCCAGGGACATTTCATATCCAAACCACAGATGAACCACATTTTGTGGGCACTGAGAATAAGAAAGGAAGTGGGCGGCTGGTATATAAAAGAAGCAGATTTAGGCTATAATTTAAAGATTTTGGTAATAAAAGGAAAGAAAAAGTAGAGTCGTGTAGAGAAAACACATCCATATGGACACTTCTGGGCATTTGTTTTGTTGTTGCCAAATGCATGCACATTTAAATGATTGTTTCCTTCCTGTGCAGAAGCATCTCCCAGAAGGCCCCTCTGACCTTCTGGAGGACCTCTTTCCTTTTACTGGCTGGCTTGTAAACAGGATTTTCTTCTACTTTTTAAGCCACTTGTCCACTCTTTCCCCTGTATTTAGTCTATATCTATTATTCCTGCTCAACCGAGCGTGCTGGCTTTAGCACTCTAGTATCCTGGCAATTTTGCCTGTTCAAATATGCCATTGTCCCGGGAGGGATCAAACTGGAACTGATCTGAAGGCCTATGCACAGACATACATGCAGGCAAAATAAAACTAGTTGACATTCCATTGTGGACAGCGGAAATTCTCCACCTGTCCCATTTCTAGATGAAGAGCTACAAGTGGTCTATGCCCATAGAGAGAGGAAGAACCAGTTTCCTCCAGGGAAAATTCCTGCATAGATTGTCCATTCCCAAACTGTCAGCCCTAGATGCGTGCCCATACAAGCAACGTTAAACAGATTCAATACGTTGTGTATACACATGTGTATGTATATGCATATACATGTAACAATAATTGAGGAGATTAAGGAGAAGATAATTAATTTAGGAGAGAGACACAGGGGAGATTGGAGGGGAGAAAAGAAGAAGTGAGAATAATAGAGGTGGAGTGCTCATGTGTAAAGTTTTCAAAACAATGAAGTTATTAAATAAAACCAAACCGTCTCTATGACTTTGTCTCTGCATGCTGGATCCTGTACAAACACATCACTTTTAAAGTATGTCATCATCTGGCTTGCACCATCATCATCTTCATATACCATGGCTGAATGCTGTTTATCCTCTACTCAAAACTGAAGGTTAAGAAAATGAAATTCCCTACGATGGCCCACCTGAGGCTTATGAGACCTAACCAGCTCTAGATGAAATTGGTCCTACCCATTCATATTCTCAGAGTGTGCAGTCAACTGGTCTGTTTCTCACAAATACCAAGTTCCATCCTACTTGAGTGCCTTGAACCTGGGATTTGCTTGGCCTAGAATTTATTTCTAGCTTTTACCAGATTCTCAACAACTCTTACTGAGTGTGTGTGTGCCTCAGCTCAAACATCCCTGACCCAAAGTACAATCCCACATTACCTTTCAAGTAGAATTAAACAATCCGATGTTACCAATTAAGTTCTTGTGATGTCCCTTGTTGGCCTTTACAGCGATGGTCAGTTTCTAAGCTTCCATTTCTTATTTGGCATTGTTCTTCCCTGCTAGAATATAAGCCCTGAGACTGTAGAAACAGCTGACATGACATATTCAGTACGTGCTGTATTGAATGTTTGTAAATAGGTGAATATGTGCTTGAAAATAAAAGTGGGAATTCCGTAGCAGTTAAAAACCCCAATGTTGAATCCAAAGTCAAATTCAGCCACTGAAGACGACAACCATGGTTCACACTTGCTGAGTAACAAGGATGGGTTACTCACTTGTGCTGTGTCTTACCCATGAGCTTACAAGTCATCAAACTGGGAAGCTGATGTTTAATTCACGTTCTCCAAAAACACCAGGCTCTGTACAGGATAAATTGGCTTCAAATCTAGGCACTCTGGCTCCAGCGCCTTCAGGCACTGGCACTACTTACTTAGAAACTTCCCGATTTGTGAACCATGAATGAACTACAGATGCGCCACCAGTAATTGATTCGTTCGGCCCGGGGCAGCCAGGCGGGTGGCCCCAGGCTGTGAGTAGTCTAGTCTAGGGCACCTAAGAGAGTGGATAGGGAACTCTGATGCTGTTCCCTATCCCTCTAAACAGGGGTGGGGAGCCCTGACTGTGCCTGAAGCCTCACTGTGGATGGTTCACACATCCTAAACTTGGGTGTCTGTCTTGGCAGCACTGTGGACCAGACACCTCCGGAGCTCGTAGAGAAATTTTTTATCGGAAGTGCATGTGTGACACAGGCAGCAGCCCTGGGCTCCAATTCTGTGGACAGAGAAGCAGAGGATGCCTATAAAGGATTCTGTTTTCATTTGAGTACATCTGTCAAGCAGCCACAGACATGCCCTTCAATGTAGAAGTCAGCTAGCTGCAAGGTGACTGGGGACTGCTCATGGGTTCAGACAACATGAGATAAATCTTTACCTTGATTTATTTAAAATTTTTGAGTTGAGGAGCTGGAAAGTCCTTCTAGAGGACCCAGGTTCCATTTCTGCTCTCTGTATGGTACCTCGCAACTATCTGTAACTCCAGTTCCTTGGGATCTGACACCCTCACACAGACATACGTGCAGGCAAAACACCAATGCACATAAAATCAAAATTAACTCCTTCATTTTTTAAAGACTTTAAAGAAATAAATATTAAGCTCTTTTAAGGGGCTAGAGAGATTGCTTGGCAGTTAGGAGCACTCACTGCTATTGCAAAGGACTTGGGTTTGGTTCCCAGGCCCCACATGGTGGCTCACAACATTCTGTTCCATTCCAGGTGGTGCAACACCTCATCAGATCTCCCTGGGCTCCTTTACCCACGTGGCATATATACATACCCTTAGGTATACACACATACATAAAATAAAATGTAAACATAAATAATATAAAATCTCTTAATTGGACACTTTGCATCCATTTGATGCATTAAATTCTGCCACATGAAGTTGTGATCATAGTTTTTCAAGACAGGAATTCACCATGTAACAGCCCTAGCTGTCCTGGAACTAGCTCTTGTAGACCAGTCTGGCATTGAACTCAGAGATCTGCCTCCTCAGTGCTGGAAGTAAAGGTATGCACCACCACCACAATGTATAGCTCAATAAAGACAATTAAAAACTAGGAAAAATGTTATAATCATGGAATCAGGCTCAAGATTTTGGCAAATAATGTCCCAAAAAGATTGGGTAGAGGTTTTATATTGCTATCTTTAATGCATTTTACTTCATTCTTCTTGACATAGGTATATATAAAGAAAAAGATAACTGGCTTTTTTCCCTTACCCAGCCTATCCAGATACAGGAAATCTGATCCAGCTGTCTTAATTTTCTTTCTATTGCTGTGATAAAGGCCATGATCTAAAGCAAGTTGGGGAAGAAAGAGAAACAGAATTCCCAGTCACAGTCCATCATTGAAGGAAACCAAGGCAGGAACTCAAGCAGGACAGGAACAAGGAAGCCGAAACTGAAGACGCAGAGGAACTGACTTACTAACCCCGTGACTTGCTCAGCCCACTTTCTTATATAACCCAGGATGACCTGCCCAGGTTTTGCACCAACCACAGTGAGCTAACCTCTTCTACCAATTAACAATCAAGAAAGCACCCCCAAAGACTTGTCAATGGGCTATCTGATGGGAGTGTTTTCTTTACTGAGATTCCCATTCCCATTTGATTATAGCTAGTGTCAAGTTGATGAAATACTAACCAGGACACCAGCATACTCCCAAGATCACTTTCTATGTGGGTGCCAATGAGAACAGGTCTGGGAAGCATCCTTATAGCATACTTTATCTGAAGAATAGTTATTTTGTACACATTAGAAAAGTAAAAAGTAGGCATTTGTGTCCTGCAGAGACGCAGGTTCGTTCAACACCCACTTGCAGTTACTCTGGAAGGCACTGTGCTCTCTCCTGCTGTTTTATCTAGGTGGCAGGTAAGAGCGGGGACGTTGGAGATGGAGTGCTTGGTTTTCACTGCAGTTTACTACTTAAATGTGTGACACTAAGCAGGCACCCAGTCTTTCCGTTTTGTCATATAAAAGGGGACTGTGACAGGAACCAGCCCATAATTGAAACAAGGTATGTAAACATCCCCAAGTGATGCATGGCATATAGTAAGTGCTCCAAAATGTCCATTTTTGCTCTTTCTTATCCCCTCTTTCCCTCTCTATGTCCCACCCATTCCTTAAGTCTCATTTCCAGTGACTGTTCAATCATTCTTCCATTTCCTACCTAATGAGGACTGGACCGGAAACCCTTTCACTACCACACAGAGCATGGCCGTTTTCATTTGCTTGTCTGTTGCTGTCCCACACTTCCTCAAAGGAAGCTCCCTGAGAACAGATAGTATTCTATTGGCCCGTGACTACTCAGCCCCCACTATAAGGCCTTGTATTTAGGTGGTCAATGGATGATATGTGAATGGAGGAGCCCATTCTGTCCCACTTCTGTAACAATGACAGCAAAAAGAAGGCACCCACATTTTCTAATATTTACTTAAAATTATATCACTAAGTAGGACAGTTTTCATTGTCCTATTTTGTCCCAACTTCCTTATTGCCAACAACTATGACTTTCTCCCTTTTCCATTCAAATCCATCCCATTTGTGACTTTATTTCACCCTCAGAATTGTGGTTGGGTCAGAGGAAGGTTGGGGACACTTTGGTGATGCCAATACAGCAGGCAATATGTTGGCAAGAGCTTCTCAATGCTTTACAATTCATGGAGCTGTTTGTCATGAAAAGGCAACTCTGGCTGTTTGGGGATCAGCTGAGATGGCTCCAGAGTCAAGCTTGAGAGCAGGTAGCAGAATGTTGAACCACACCTTTCGGCAGAAAATAACTCCAAGTGACAGCAGAATTTGGCAAAGTTTTCTCACTCTTGCCTCAGGAAGACATCCAAGACCACCCAGTTAGTTCCCCTTGGATCTGCATCTTGTTTCATTGGCTTTCTGTTTCTGTTTTCTAAGAATGAATATAGAAAACGGTGAACAGGTAGTCTATATTACAGAGCATATTGAATTTTCTAATCATCAAGCCCACATACTGGGTGTATCTTCCCAAAAGTCAGTACCTAGGGCCTTGGGAAAGGAAAAATAAAAAAGAAACAAAAAAGAAAAAACCTTTTAGAACTTTTTTTAAGTGTTTAGTGTGCCTGTGTAGATGTCCTGGCGTGGGGGATGAAAAGAAGAGCGTGTGGCAGAGAGGAGAGGCAGCATGTGCCTATAGCTGCTGTGCAGGGCCTAGCCTAGGCCCTTTGTGAGTGTAGACTTGCCTCGTGTTCACACTGCTAGATGAAACTATGTCAGGATACTTACGGATGGACAAATATGACAAAAATAGTTAAATAAAACTTCAGGCATAAACGAATTTTGAAACTTGATATTTCTGATCTTTTTTATTTTTATTTTTTTTCATTTTTACTAAAAATTTTCACCTCCTCCCCTCCTCCCATTTCCTTCCCCTCCCCCACTCTCTCTCCCCCTCCCTCTCCAGTCCAAAGAGCAGTCAGGGT
>LOEQ01010574.1:6047-16540 GCA_001685075.1 Bramus lutescens | reverse complement strand
TTGTTCCTTGGGCAGCTTAGGAGAGGGTGCCTGAACTGGCCCTATCCTATAGCCACACTGATGGATTTTTCTGATCTTAACCTCTCCTCTTCTTCCAACCAAGGATGGGTGACAAAGCCGCAAGCCAAATTTGGTTCTCTGCCAACGTGTCCTCTGCAAATGTGACGTATGAAAATTATGATAACTATATGAAATTTAAATTGCAGTCTCCATAGGTTGAGAGTCAGCAGAATGCAGCACCACCATACCTTACATACTGGGCATTCTGGCTCTACAATGACGGACTTGAGCCCTTGGGTAGAAGTGCCCACTTGACAAGTCTACAGAGTTGTTAAGTTGAGCATCCTTAATCCAAGAAATTAAATCTAAAATGCTAATATATCGAAAACTTTCTGAGAGTTGGCTTGGTGCCACAAGTGGGAAGTTCCAGAGTATGAACCAGTGTTTCATGCACAAAACTATTTAAATTAGGGAATAAAACTGCCCAAAGACCATATAGAGAAAATGTATATGAAACACAAACCAATTAGACATTGCTCTTGTCTCCAAATATCCCATTAGATTCATGCAAATATCATGCAATCTAAAAAAATACCAATTCAAAGCACTTCCGGTCACATCCACGAGACAAGGGAGATGCTCTGTCTCCAGCTGGTCTTCTACAGATTTTATTGGTCCCTGCACTAAGTGAATGATTTGCCAGAAGAAGTTTATTTTCAAAAGAGAAGAGGAAATGATTTTACCCTGGAAAACATTCTCTTGAATTCTAAGAGTGATATCAGATTGATATCGTATATTGATAATGTCAACTTTGATCACTTTTCTGTCTCATATACACAGCGCTGTCTTTCCCCTCAGCAGTTACCTGCACAATTTGCAGGGCCTTTGGCCAACCAAGAATTTAGCAGAGGGTGAAGATGCAGACGGTCCTTTCCTGGATCTTCTAAGTAAACTAACTTCATCTCCCATTTAAACTTCCTTATCTTCAAACTGTGGCCCGGACAAGACAATCCCCATGATCTCTCACAGCAATAAAATTATAGGCTTCTGTGACTTAACACATCATTTTAGACTGCTAAGTGAGCATAGTGGTTGATAGCAGCGATGGCTTTGCATTTATGGCAGAGCAGCGGCCATAGCCGTGATTTATTTTACTCCAGACCCTTAGTCAGTATCTCAACTCCCAATTATGTCACTATCCTTTGAGGAAATATGAGCAGCTTTATGATATCTGGCTTCTTGGGATGACTTCCAGGGATACACTGAGTGAAAACAGTATAAACTTTATAGTTCTCTGGTTTATCACCAATTTGAAATTTGGAATTTTGGGGGGAAGGACAATGAAGTAAGCTGGTATGTGTTTTAAATATATTTTTTAATTAAATAATAACATACTTTCAGTAACTAACAATAACAATTTTGAATTTTTTTCTGAATTGTTTAATCCACTGATCACAAATCCAACTGCAAGTACAGACACACACATTGTGTCTCCTTGTGGCACGTATTCTGAACAGAACTCTGAGTTTCTTCAGATTGGTGATTTCTCATAGGAAGGCTCAAAGGGAGAACTGCAGTTCCACCTGGTGCACATTTATTCCGTTGTCTATCACCACCGTGTCATTCCCTTTAGACCATAACATAATCTACAAAGAGAAACTCTTCACATGTGGAGGAGGCCATAACCAGGGCCTCTGAGCAGACAATGCTGTACCCGCCATCCCTGGAGAAAGAACTGAGCTGTAGAAAGTGTGCAGGGTCCTGTAGCTCTACTCAGTGCAGGGTCAGTGATTCTTAACTGCTCTAGACTTCATTTTAATAATTCTTAAATGAAGCACAGGACCACACGCCATAACTTTATATTTGGAAGTTGACTATGAAGAAGCCTAATGGTAGGCTAAGGAAAAATGGAATATTTTCCATCTTATATGCTCCTTGAAACATCAAGATTTTTAAAAATAGGTATGACTTTCATGTCTTGGCCCACGAGAAGATGACTGCATTGTGTTGTGGACAGATAGTCTTCAGCAGGAAGCGGCGACACACAAGCCCACTGGGCTCAATGAGTAAACCTTGTGGTTAAAGTTAACCCCCCACTCCGTACCCAGCTACGCACAGCTGTGAGCTGAAGAATGGCCATCATCATCAATAGAACGAAGGGTGAAAACATTCATCCTTGCACCTTCCTCCTGCCCCAGGACACAGTGATAATATCCTTCATGAAATTATGGGAGTAACTGTATCTACACATGAACTTAAAGAGCCAGACATTCATGAGGCTTGCCCCTCTATGTCCAGCTTAATAAAATCCATTATAATTTATTGTTTTAGACTAAATCAACTAATTTTAGACTAAAAACAGTTTTAGATTAAATCAACTAAACATTAACATACTAACCAATGGATCCAAGAAATCAGTATCTCAGATTAGATTTAGATTCTCAAATTTCAAATCCAACCATTTTTGTGTTTCTTTGTTTATAATCATATTCCCCAGGATAGAACAAATTCTAAGAAATATGCAGGATCAAGGCTGTAAGGGGCTCCAGATGTGACTTTTAAAAAGAAAGGGGGAGGCTAGGTATGGTCTATATGCTTTTAGTATCAGCACTCAGGAGACAGCAACATGCAGATCTTTGAGTTCAAGGCTAGCCTGGTCTACATACCCAGATTAGGGACAGCTAGATTAGTAAGATAATATCTAAAAAGGAGGGAGGAGGATGAGGATGCGGTGGTGGCATGGTCAAAAGATAGATACTATGTGAAAAATCTTCCTGCTTGTAAGGGTTGGATAGGGCACACCAGTTACATATATGCCTTTTAATGGTTCCTGCTTATGGGGGCTGGAGAGATGGCTCTGCTGCTTATGCAGAAGAGAGTTCAGTTCCCAGTTCCCATTATCTACATCAGATGGACACGTGCTCACACAGGTTCTCTCTCTCTCTCTCTCTCTCTCTCTCTCTCTCTCTATTTATCTTTCTTGTACTCAGGCACACACAAATCAAATGATAAAATAAGTTCTAAAGATTCCCATTTTGGGGCTGGTGAGATGGCTTGGTGATTAAAGTACCTGCCATCAACTCGGAAGACCTGAGTTCAATCTCTGGGACCCACATTATGGAAGGTGGTAACCAGTCCACAAGCTTTCCTCTTTCTTCACACGTGTACAATGTGTATAATGGTACACGCATACACAGACACACACAAATAAATATGCAATACAATGTTTAAAGATTATTATTTCTTTCACATTGCTATAGTCTAAATTCCCTCTCGAAGGGTTTCATCTATACTCTGATCTCCCAACCACTCTCCCTTCCATGTCTACTACCTTCAAACTCTGTCTCCTAAGAAATACCCCCAAAGAATCCAGAGTTCTATCCCACTGCCTGACCTGATGGACAGACTTTCCTTTTCTTTTCTCCACGACCGTGTTCAATATTTCAAAGGCTTTTTCTCTGGCTTAGAGTTTCCCTTACCCTGACTCCCTGTTTTTGTGTCTAGTATGAGGAGAACATTTCTAACTCTTATTGCCACAAACCCTCAGTCTCAAAATATCATGATGGCACATATCCTTGCTTGCTTCTGAAAAGCTCTCCAACTTCCACGTGCTCTTCAGTCCTGTAACTTAACACTGCATTGCTGCCACCCTCACATGAAAAAGTAGCAATTAGTCACCTCTTTCATCTCTTACTCAAGAAACCGATTACCAAGTTGCAAACTCCTCCATCTGGGTTGTCCAGGTTTCATAATGACTTCTGAGGTGGTTGTGTCAGAGGCACTGTCTTTCCTGGGAGTGAGGCTGTAAGCAATAACAATCTTGACGTCTTTATTCGTGAGAGAACAATTCTCAGAAAGAAGTCCATCCAAGGACCAAATTAATGTAGAAATGTAAGGAAGAGATGATCCTGACAGGGTTGCTGATATGGTCCTCTATATCTGCATCCTGGGAGCCTGCTATTATTTTTAGGCTTTCTAGTGAATTATCCTTATTGATTGAAACCATTGGATTTCTGTTGCCTGAAACTAGAGTCCCAGGAACCCCATCTAATATGAGAGGCCACATTCAGGAAGCATCACATTCAAAGTCTGTGATTATAGACTGGCATTCTTGGGGGTACTGGCACATAGAAGACTGGGGCATATTTAAATATGTTCTCTGAAGTTTTACAGAATTTCACAAAGTAGTCAGAGAGTCCCAGTACTTTATTTAATTACACAGTTCATTTGAGAAATGTTGGTTGAGATCCCTTGGAATGCAGGCTCTCTGAAATAAGGAGAAAATCTCATCTTTTGAGTGGTTGTGTGCAGACTGCAGAAGTCTCATCTCACTCAATTCTCCAAAGACTCAATGTTAATTCTTAGGAAATTTCAGCACAGATGAGCAGTGCTCAAAAACATATACCCAAGGGTCTGGAGAGATGGATTTGTGCTTAAAAGTACTTTCAGCTCTTCCAGAGAACCCAGGTTCAATTCCCAGCACCACATGACAGCTCACAATTGTCAACTTTCTGTGTCTCAAGTTCTAGGGAATTTGATGCCCTTTGTAGGCACCAGGCATCCAAGTAATGCACGCATGTGTGTGTACACGTGCACACACATACACATTTATTTATATCTGCAGTAAAACACCCATACACATAAAATTAAAAAATAATTTAAAAACTATATGGCCCAAAATGGCAGAACCCAGGCTTTACACTCAGCAGAAAGATAGCAGGAGGACAACTAAATATTTCCTTTGAAGGTTTCTATTAATGGGATCTTCTGGAAATGGAATGGGATAAGAAATCTATCTCTAACACATCAAAGCCTCCTAGAAAGGCAGTGGAGGCAGAGTCTGTTATTCTGGCAAACAATTTCCTCCAGGTAGCGCGGATCTGAGTGTCCATTCCTGCTACAGAATATGGTGAGGTCAGCAGTACCCTCTACTCCTCTTAAAACCCTAAAACTTGTCCTTAATTGTCAAAGGTGCCTCCTTCCAAGTGAACACCTTCTTTCTGGGTTTGGTATGCACCCAGGAATTTAATTATTGCCTTAGTCTTTTATTTGGGAAAGCTTGAATGGTTTTCATGGGTATTCTTCTTTGAGATACTTTATCTTGATGACTGTTTATCTGGTGCCATTCAATCAATACTGCAACTATTTAATATTGTTTAAAAGGGAAAATGTTTCATTCTGACTTTTTTTATTGCAACTGTATAGTAACATCAGAATCTGGATAATCTGGGCTAATTCACCAGCTTTTGCCTGACCCATACAGAGTTGATTTACTGGATTCTCATTTTCATTTTACATGTGTAGATGAAATATGACTGTAGTTATTTAGGCACTATTAACTCAAGTTTGCAAGCAACCTAGGCTGTAATAAATTTGTATTTCATGCTCAACTTTGATTTTAATTAAAAATTTCAAAAGACTATGCTTATTGGTATGCCTCTCTTTGAAACGGTTTCTGCAGGTTCTAAAATATATCTGAGATTTTATGAAATAGGTAGCAGAATTAATATTTTTATTTTACATGACTGGTAAGCCTAGCAAAGAATCTCTAGATTTTTTTATCTTGTGAAATACATACAATCAATGCCTTTGAACATAAATGCAAAATTTTATGGAAAGAACAATAATACGACATGTGGCTCTAAAATTTCACCTAGGAATAAGATTATGGAGTACATATATACTGTATATATATCGTTGTGAGTTTGAGTGAGTTCTAGGACATCCAGGGTTATGTAGAGAGAGACCCTGTCTTAAAGTAAAACAAAACAAGTCCCCACCACACACAATCTACTAACTAACCAAACACACAAACAAAGAAAGAGAAGGGAGGGAAAAAGGGAGAGGTAACTTGCTCCCTCCGGCATCACCAAGGCTGGTTGCAGAGTCACCTCTTCACAGCACCCCCTTATTTCCTTCTCAGTTACTGTGAGATGGAAGCCATTCCTTGAGCTATCTGGGCAACTAAGTAAATTGATTGGTAAATCTGCTAAAGATGAATGAAGGATTTAAACCCAGGTCCATTCCATCTTATATACTTCAGAGTCAAATTCAACAAATGATGACTATTTGTCATTTGCATAAAAGTCGAGTTTCGAAAACTGAATAGAGGTTTTCAAAACAAGAAGTAGTTAATGAACACATTGAAAAGCGTTCGACACCGTTAGACATTAGGGAGATGCGAGTTAGAAGTACTTTGAGAGTTCATCTCGCCTAGTCAGAATGGCTGTTAGCAAAAAGTCCAATGAAAGCAGATGCTTGCAGGGTTGTCGGGGAAAGAAAGCCTTATTTAGCGTTGGTGGAAGGGTATTCTGGTGTAGGCACTATGGAAATCAGCCTGGCGGCTTGACAGAGAACTACCACATGACCCGGATATCCTGGGCATACACCTAAAGGACTCCAGACTCCAAACATGTGCATTCATGTTCATTGCTATTCTATTCATGGTCGCCAGGAAATAGAAACAGTCTAAATTCCCATCAATTGATGACTGGATAATGAAAATGTGGTACATATATGCAATGTAATTTTATGTATTTTGTAATAAAAAATGAAATCATGAGCTGGGCAAAGGACAGCTAATGAGGTCACTAGGTACAGAGTGACAGACGCTGCCTGTCCTTTCACACGCAGGTCTGTACATACGTGTGCTTCGTTTGCAGCACCTATCAAAGACAAGGAGCTAGAAAAGAGCCATGTGGGACCTTAAGAGGGGGGCTCTAAAATGTAGATGAGAGCGAAAGTGTAAAACCGTAAGCTAAGCTCAACGGCTTCAGAATTGTAACTGTATGGAAGTTCAGTAATAGGGAACAAGGTAAGTATTTGGGTGGCTTCACTTGAATCCTTGGAGTGATGTTTCTATTTTTGAGTTAATCAGAAGAAAGCAATTTCAATTAAGTCATTTTAAAGAGAAGGGGAGAAGCTAGTAGATCGTTGGTGACATGAAAGTATAGAAAGGGAGCACTCAGGTGGGCAGGAAAGGTTTAAGCAGACATAGGATAGCGAGATAGGGGAGATGAAGCGTCAGGGATGATGGGCTAACAAAAATGAAGGGTGTCTGAAAAAGCTATGCAGAAACCTACTACTTGTATACCGACTGAAAAAAATGTAAGTTTAAAAAAAAAGACTTAGAAGGTGGATATCTACATGGGAGGATAGTATAGTTCCTAGAAACTATTTGTTAATTAAACCAAAACTGTAGTACTAGTTATGTGATACTCTTTATGGTTGTTGATCAGAGAAGCCCAGGGTTTGCCTAAACAATACAGGCTCTTTTAAAAGAGATTATTGAGAAAGGACTGACTAAACATGTAGCCCAGGCTGGCCTCAAACTCACAGAGTTCTCTCTGCTTCACCCTAGTTTCTGAATGCTAGGTAAGGGTGTGCATTACCATTGGCTATGGTACAGGCTCTTGGCATTCTTCTTGGGTGCTCATCAGATAAAGGTTATTGACCTGCCTGCTGAAGACCCCACACACTTTGGCTGCACAATACAGAGAAATCAAGCTCAGCTAGGCTGGAAGTTTCTTCCATGGTAGCAAGCTTTCAATGTACTGCAATGTGCTGGGCAGGTTACTGGGGGGCGAAAAGGCACCGACTATATTACCCAACTGTAAATTCTATGAACTACAATGCTAACTCTTCAGACAAAGTATCCACATGTGTACATGTGTTTTGGATGTAAACAAAAGGAGGAATTACATGCTTGTGTGGGAGAGGTCATAACCTCTGACAGGGGACTTCACTACTGCTATTCAGCTAACTTGACATTGCATCAAACTGCAGCCTAAATATTTACATTTATACCCGTAGACAAATATGACTTTTATCCTTAATCAGAGAAGAATCTTTTTGCAGTGAACAAGAGCGAATGAAAAGATGCTGAGCTCAGAACTCAACAAGACATCCATAGCTCCCTGACTAGTGCTCAGAAAACACTGCAGAAGAAGCAGAAAGAACTGAAGACCGGGAAAACAGGGGAAAGGGCTGTAAAATGCTAACTTCAGGGCATGATACAACCATTGCAAACATGACTTTACAAAGCTGTGGTTGTCTGCATCGGGCACACACACACTAGGCTTGTCAAAAGTCAGTCTTAGATAGGGAAAGGGCTTATAGACCACTATCCCCCCAGGCTGAACATTTGTCTACTAAGCGATTTTTAGGGGAGGAATGATCATTCTTTTCAGTTGTATAAACAACTGCATATACCCAGCAGTGTATACCCAACCAGGATCTAGTGGATGATCCCAAACGAGTGGTCATAAGGATGGCGCCGGTAAACTCAGCAGCTCATAAGACAAAACAAAACGACATTCAAGAAAGGGACCTCTAAGGGGCTTCTGATAATCGAGGAGAGAGACAAAGTTAATTAATAGAAAAAAGTAGAGCCCTATGGCCAAAGATAGACATGTGAATGGTAGATAGAGGATAGCGTTTCTCTATGCAGCCTATGCTTTCCTTCTCAGCTGCACTTCTCCTTAGCACTGTGAGACAACAGTAAAGGTATAAAGCACGCACAGCCGCCTCCGTGTCCTTCCCATCTCTCGCTAGTGTTCTCCGAGACCCCCACAGTCTATTCGGTGCTCACTCAGGGTCTCTCATGACTACAATGCTAGTCTCTCACGAGTCCCACTTGCCCAGGCTGGTTTCACAGCTATTTAGGACGTAATACATTGCTGCCCATAATTGTTCCTCTTACCCTCTTACTCTGATTTCAGGGCTCCTCCCCAGAACCTCACGGTACTTAGGTAGGACAGAACTTATTCAGATGAGCATTATCGTTCTTAAGCCCATGGTCACTGCTTGCCTAGCATGTCTTGTCCTGAAATTGCCTAGCTGCTAATTATATTCCCAGGTGTGTGGGCCCTGGTAGTTCCCAGTTCTTATGTAACAGAACACAGGCAATTTTATTCCTCATTGGAAAAACTGCCTTGGCAATCGCTGGATATGTATGTGTGAGGAGGTGAGGAATGGGTAAGGCTCAAGACCTTGAACATGCCATTCTAAAGCCTCTTCTAGGAGAGATGGACCTGCTCTAAAGGGCGCTTTGCTTTGCTGTATCCCAGAGTCTCTCAGAATACTCAGTTTGGTAAGATGGGGTAAGTTACTCTGTCTAAGAGGAAAAATCAGTGGGGTTAGGCACTGAACAGGAAGGCAGAGTGAATAAAAATAATCCAGCAGAGGCATGGCTGGAGAAGGACCAGCAGCCCCAATTCCAGGGGGAACACTGGACCTGATGGCTGTGATGTATGTGACGTCACATAGCTTCTCTGGTTTTTAAGTCCATAATACCTATAGTTTACGTGAGTGGATCATTTAGGACATAAACAGTGGACACAGAACTCTCTGATGCCAAGGCACATTGCATGAATGAACAAACTCCACAGAAGACAGTAGGAAGTGACGCAGATTGTGGCCAACTGAACCAAGGCTGTGGCTGGAGACATGTCTAATTTACCACCCCACATTGAATGCCATTGCATGGAAAGACTTTTGTCCCAGAGGCCTCTTTTGATTGCCCTAGCTTTAGGGAATCTAAAAGAGATGTGGCATTTGCCTGCCAAGTGAATGGGAGATGATCATCAAGGCAACAGAGCAGGCATTGGCTAAAAGGGAAGAAAGAAATGAATCGTATATGCAGCAGACATAAATGCCCAGTCAGGAAACAGAATTTTACTCTCTAACCTGCTCGGTTTGAGATCCAGGGAAAGCTCATTTTATTTATGAAAGAGAGGGTGAGAAAATTTAATCCCCTAGATACCTAAGCCATTAGTCAAGTCAACCAAGGACCCCCACACCCACTGAGAGAAGCTCCCTGCGGTGCAAGCAAAGACTTTAGTGTGGGGCACAGCTCGGTGGACGCAGCATCCAAAGAGTCTGAAGTTAGCAGAAATTCCACGAGAGGGTTTTAGATCTTCCCAAGTTTGTGGGATTGGCTGAAGTCCAAGCCAATTATAGCTACATCCCCAAGGTGAAGAAGGACACAGCGAACATCTGGGTTCCATTTATAATCTCAATGTTCCAGGAAGATGGAAGAACTAGTTACAGGGGTGTTGAGTGAGAAGGCCTCAGAAGGGCCCAAGCACAGTGCCCTTAAAAGCATTTTCCTGTCTGGCAGCTGCCCTGTGACATGAGGAGGCCTGGCCCCTTCCATTTTGTAGTACCTGTAGGAGTGCTCCCAACCTGGGAGTGCTCCCAAAAGGACCAGTTCTACTGTTCCTCAGTATTTACCTTGCGATGGGTGCAGGATGGCACAGTGCTTACAGAATCCCAATGACCAGGAAATGAGTATGAGCAGTTGGAGAATGAAAGAAATAAGTTCTGTCTGTGTAGCCTGGTGTAGTATGGAGTTTCCTTAGCTGTCTAGAAATGGGTGACCATGGTCCTGGAGGTGACTGCAGCAAGGTTAAAAAGAATGGACGGGGGCTGGAGAGATGGCTCAGAGGTTAAGAGCACTGGCTGCTCTTCCAGAGGTCCTGAGTTCAATTCCC
>LOEQ01010573.1:23215-34214 GCA_001685075.1 Bramus lutescens | reverse complement strand
ATTTCTACTTCCTGTCTGGTTTTCCTGCCTATACTTCCTTCCTGGCCAATCAGCATTTATTTAAAACATGATTGACATAATACAGACAATTTTCCTGTACCACAGGGTATCTGATATGTGAACCTCAAAGGGACATAGCTGACAGGTTGAGAACTGCTGGCCTAAATTATGTTTTTCTTCATGGTTTAAATTTTATAGGTATATCATATGTGACTAGAAATTCATCTGTTTCTTTTAGAGTTTCCAATTTAGTGGAATAGAGCTTTCTAAAGTATGCTATAAAATTTTCTGAATCTTAGTGGTATCTATTGCAATATCTCTCTGAAATTTCTAATTTTATTAATTTTGGAATTCTCTCTTTTTCTTTTGGTTATACTTGCTTGGAGAATGTCAACATTGTCGATCTTTTCTAAGAACTAACTTTTTGAGTTTTTTGTTTCATTTATTCTTTGGGTTTTTTTTGGCTTTTATTTAATTAACATCGGATGATTTAATTATTTCTTTTGATCTGCTGCTTTGAGGTTTGGTTTACGCTGGTTTTCCCAAAGACTTAAGGTCAGTCATTGATTGATCAGATTTAGATCTCAAATTTTACATGTTGGCATTTAGACCTATAGACTTTGCTCTTATGACTCTCTTCGTCTTATCCTAAATATTTTCACATTTGTTCAGTTCATATGTTTTAATTCTTGATTTCTTCGGTGACTAAATTTTAAATTAATAGTTTATTATTCTTGATGAATTGTATGCTTTCTGTAGTTTCTATAGCTGTTTAAATCTAGCAGTGTTCCATTGTTGTCAGGTAAGATACCGAAAAACATTTATATTTCCCTATATCTTTTGAAAGTTGATTTATTTCTTAATATATGGTCAGTTTTTGGGAAGTTTCATGGACTGCTAAGAAGGCTGTGCTTTATTTAGAGTTCTGTTTTTTTTTTAAATAAAAAATGAACACGACAGCATTGTAGTATATTTTAAATCCAGGCAGTGTGTTGTTACTATATTTCTTCTTTCTCAATTACTTTAACTATTTAAAGAATTTATGGAGCCCTAAAAATTTAGAATTCTTCTGCATATTTTTGTTGTTATTCTGTTTTTTTTTTTCAAGATAAGATTCCTCTGTGTAACAGCTCTGGCTGTCCTGGACTCATTATGTAGACCAGGCTGGCCTTGAGCTCACACAGATCTGCCTACCTCTGCCTCCTGAATGCTGAGATTAAGGGCATGCACCACCACACCTGGCTGCCTTGTCCAGTTTTGTTGCACATGTGTTATAGTGTTATAAAATTTCCTGCTACACTGGGCTAATATGATGTTAAAATGTTGTATTCTGTTTATACTTTCTTACAAGAAAGCATAGTGATTAATAGAAAATCGTAGTGATTAATAAGAGAAAGCAAATAATTAAATGATACCAGGAAAACAACACACGAGGAAAATAAAAATCCAATAGTGAATGGTAATCTAATTTAAAATACAAGTAGATGATTTGCATAGAAAATTCAATGTCTAAAATAAATTCACCTGGGAATTAATCTGAGGATGTTAAGGTAGATCGTTTTGAAATGATACAGCCAGACAAACAAAAAGAGAAAACGAATGAAAGTCAATAAGGAAATGTTGCATGACTGTTGAGATACCAACAAGAAAAACTCTATGCATTATGAGCATCTCAAAAGAAACAGAGAAAAGGATATAGGCAGAAAGCTTAGTAATGGGCAGAACTTAAATATTGTCCCATCATACCTTTGAGCTACCCAGGTGTCCAGAAGCAAATGCAAAATACCATAAAATAAAAGTGGAAACATACAATACCAAGGCTAAGGAATATAGCAAAAATCAATACTAAGAGGGGAATTTATGGAGATCTCTCTTTTCAATTGATTATTGAAAGAGATATTGCTATAGAATGACCTAGCTTTAAAACCCTAGCATCCTGAAAAGAAAATACTGAGCCCAAAGTTAGAAGAAATAACAAAATAATAACCATAAGAAGCACAAATGAAATAAAAATTAGAAAATCAATAACAATAAATAAATGAAGCTATTATTTGTATTTAATAAATGAACCAGGGCTGGCTAAATGAGGTGGCTCAGAGGGAAAAGACACCCACCACCAAGCCTGTTGACCCTTGGAACTCATATTGTAAAAGGAGAGAAATGACTTTGATTCCTGGAGGTTGTCTTTTGTTCTCCACAGATGTGCCATGACATGTCCAGGTACACACAGACACACAGACACACAGACACACACACACACACACACAGAGAGAGAGAGAGAGAGAAAGAGAGAGAGACAGAGAGAGACGAAGAGAAAGAGAGACAGAGACAGAGAGAGACAGAGACAGAGAGAAAGAGAGAGACAGAGAGAGACAAAGAGAGACAGAGAGAGAGAAAGAGAGACAGAGAGAGAAAGAAAAAATGAAATAAAATTAAAAATAAAAACAAATGCACAGATCTTCAGCTGAATTAACTAAGAGAAAAAAGCAGTACGAATCAGAAAAGAAAGAGGAGACCCTATGATATCACAAATTAGATTAGCTCTAATTCTCTCACTGTGGTGGCTAATTTTAAAAGACAACTTCCAACCTAGAATCATCTGTAAAAGCCAGTCTCAGTAAGGAACTTCCAGTCTTGGGTTGGTCTGTGGGCTTGTCTGTTGTGGACCCAGTTCATCATGGGTGATACTATTCCCTAGGCAGAGGTTTCTGTGCTGTGTCAGAAAGGTAAAATTAAGCAGTCCACAAGCAAACTAGCAAGTGAGCATGCACACATGCATTTCTATGTGTTTTTGACTGTGAGTGTTTGGAGTTTATGCCTTGAGTTCCACACAATGATGGACTGTAACCTGGAAATATAAGCTAAAATAAGCTTCCTTCTCCATAAATGTCTTTGTGTTTGGGTATCCATGGAACAGAAATGAAACTAGAATATTCCTCAGGTGTACTGATTCTTTCAGTGATTTGAATGATAAGCTGGTTAGCTTTCTTGTCAATCTGACACCAGTTGGGTAATTTGGGAAGAGGAAACCTCAATTGGTAAAGTTCTATTGGACTGAACTGTAAGCAAGTACATAGGGCATTTTCTTGATTAAGTATTGATATGGTTTGTCCACTGCTAGGCATATAGTCCTAGGTAGAATAAAAAGGTAAGCGAGTCATTGGGAGCAATCAATCTCTGCCTCACTTGATCTCCAGATTTCTACCCTACTTTTAGTTCCTAGCTTGGGTTCCCTCAATAATTGACAGGGACTGGGACTTATAAATCCTAAATAAGCCCTTTCCTCCCCAAATTGCTTTTTATCACAGTCTTTATCAGATCAATTGAAAGCAAACAAAGTGAGTTGAAGCAGATATTTTCTCCCTAGCCTTCTTCAGCTTATGTGTTATTGTTATTCTTATCAGCAACATTGTCGGTCATATTTCTTACTGATTTCAGTGTTGGCATTGGTGACACTTAGCTCTGTGATTTCTTCTTCATTAACATCAGCTTCCATAAAATAGTTGCTTCCAAGTTTTAGGTCAATTATCACAAACCTCTTCCATAATCTCAATTTATGTATTGTACTTTCTGATCATCTTCTGTTGTCAGCAGTGATATCCCGACTTCACAAATATATATACAGTCAAGCCCAACATACCAGTGTTGTGCTGTTTTCATTGGTCTGATACAGGTTTTGTGCTGTGTTTTAAGTTTTCTCATTCTGTTTAGTGCTCCTATTTCCCTTCGTATCAAGCCTTGGATTCCTCGTAGAAATTATAAGCCTCGTTTTATGCACACCTTTGTTTGTCTCACCTGTCTCTCTTTTACTAACGTAAGAGTTAGGATTTAAACTCAATCAGACTAATTCCAGTGTTTGAGCTTTTAATCACTACAGCATACATATATTATCTCATTTGAGTCTTAAAACACACCTGTAAGAGTAAATTCAAAAAATAGGAATTGCAGATATTAAGTAAATATTTCAGGATCAGTAAGTAGTGGAGTAATGTTTAAACTCTTCCTACTTTGTATCTGAGCATAAGCAGCTGCACATATATAGGGAAAAAAACCAGCCATGTTCATTTTACTTTAGTTCATAATCATTTCAACCAGACATTTACTGCTCCCAGGTAAACCTAAACTTAGTCTACTTTATTTTTACCAATATGGTCCTTTCCCCATCTTTTCAAGCTTCAACTATTCTGTTTCTTCTACTAGTTTTCATTTACAGTTCTCTGACGTCATACAAGTAACCAGTAACAGTTTCCTTCAGTGTCCTGTTGCCATGTCAATGGTCACATCTGCACTCATGGCCACATGTTTAACCTTCTGTCTCCCTAATATGAATCTGTTGACTGTGCTTCATGCATATCCAAGTACTGCAGTGTCCATCTCGTGCAAGAGACTTGACTGTGCCCATGTGGCATCACTAAGCCTTCCTTCTAAACAACTCATGTTTAATCCTGCCATTTCTTCCTATCAAAACAGGAAAAAGCACTCTGGTGATTCATGCCTCTGACGAGCTACTGTATTTCTCTGCTCAGTGTTTGCAACACAACTTTTCAGAAGAGTTATTTATTAATATTCACTGCTTCTCTATTTTCTCGCATTGTTTTTCTGTTCTTATAACAAGTGGATTTTACCTCTGTGACTCCACCAAAAACAATTCATTCTTAAAAAATAACTCCTATTAGCATCACAGACAGAATGCTTCTTCTATTTCGACTTCTTTGGTCATTCCTAAATATCATAGCACTTGAAATCCTCTATATTGTATATTATTATCTGTGCTCCATTCTTTAATTACATGATGGATTCTCAAGGTTTCAAAACTCCAGCACCTCTTATAGTCCCATTCACAAAGTTTTTATTCTTTGATTGTTTTCTTTTTTCTCCTTCTTTCTCTTTTATTCTCCCACAGACAACAATCTCGTGGAGAACCTATTGACTCTACTTTAAACATATGGATTAAATATGGCATTTTGTCACCTTTCCTGTGTTTCATTTTCCTGACTATACTTAAGGCCAGCACAGTCTCCTGCCTGAACTATTTCTATAACCTTTATCTGCTTGACTGTTTTGTCTTTGTCCTTTTAGTATCCATTTCTATTTTTAAGAAGATGCGTTATGAGTATTAACTACAAATGAACAAAAAAATTGAATGCTTTTCCTTTTCCTTCAGGAGAATTTTTGGTTTGAAATAATCATAATATTTTAATTATTAGTTACTAGAAAAAACTTTTATAATATTATATATGTATACAACATTGTAGATGGGTAGTAATTTTTAACATAGTTGCAGGTTACCTCAAATAACATAGATTTGTACTGGCTCATGAAAGGTGAAGACTATTCTTTGAATTATTTTCTCATTTTCTGTATGCCTTTACTCACAATATTGGATGTTGGCAAAGACACTCTACTGGTATTCATATACAAACAGGACTATACTTATTTTCCTTCCTATCAACAGTCTCAGGTGTCTTTCTGCTTTGACCATGTATTGATCCTATTGATGACTGAAAAATATACATTTTCATTGTGGCCAGAACAAAATAGTTAATCCCAGGTATTTTATATTAACTTAAAAATTCTTACAAAAGACACATAAAATGCTGCCTTCCCCAAAGTTGCATTATCTTTGGTGGAATCCAAGGGTGTGTGCAAACCTTAAAAATGACAGCTGTTTACTGTCATACCATTTTGCCTCAGTCTCCAGACTTTACTGAAATGCAATGGCTAAGCTTGTGATAGGGAAATCTACTCTAAATCACAGACAAACTAGTCATTCTTGAACTATATTTTCACTAAATTATTTGGAACATACCTCCATAGCAGTTGAGACAGATTATTAGACAGTGACACCAGAGTTTAAAGATTGATGACATTAGAGGATCTACTCCTCTCCTAGAAGATGTCAGGATAATTTATGATTTCTAGATTTATATTTTTTTCCCAAATAACACAGTGCATTGATAGGAGCATAATATTTAGACTCCAAGGATATAGGTCTGGTTCTTTGTTCCAAGATGTATTGGTTATGTAAATTTTGCACAACCTACTTAAAATGGTAAGCTCAGTCAAACTATGAGTATGTAATATTTTGGAGTCTTTATTATTGGGATATCTATACTGTGCATGGGATGGAAAACAGGACAAAGGTAAGAGACGGTTGTGGCAAAAGTTACCAGATATCACAGAAAGCATACACGTGGATGAAATTTTACAACAATCAATTTAACTAATAAGAGAAGATCATAGTTTGAATTTTATAAGTTACCAATGGTCACATAACACTAGATTGTTGATTTGGTTTCTGCTACATGTCAGGAAGAGCAGTAGAGAGCACACAGACACTCATTTTCTTGTGGATCTTACATTGTAGAGCTAGCCTATCCATAAATCTCCCAATAAGCTCCCTGAGATTTTGCGTTCTTTTCCTCTACCCCCAGTGCATTGTTTAGGTGAGTGATGTACTAACCTGAGCATGCTATTTTAATTTCTGTTGATGCAAGGTACAATATTGGAAGATCACTGTGGAGGACAGTATTTGTAGGATCTTAAGTTTAGTACAAAACTGGTGTCCAAAGAACAAGCTGTGTTCTTTATGTCTACGTTTCTTATGTGAGAACACCCAGGGAAGTTCTCTCCTTTGAAACTAATCTTACTTTAAGATTGTGTGCATCTTAAATGCAGGGTTTTTTTTTTTGTTTTGTTTTGTAGTTCTTGTAGTATAAATGGTGGACACTGGTAGCTTCCAGGCTTCTGTAGCAGACAGAATCACTTCATTTCGAATGTTTGGACCAGAAATCAGAACATGCAACCCTGAGAATAAACTGCGAAAACAAAGGAGGTGCAAACAGAATTCACTGATCCTCAGGGCATGAAGCTACTGCATCATGTGAAATTGTTTGTTTAAAAGAAAGCATGTCCTACTTCATACATGAAAAAAGATAAGATATATGCTACTTTTTACAGTAAGAACAGTACGATAAACCATGTCGCACTTCCTACAGTGAGAGCAGTGTAAAACATATCCCACTTCCTACAGCAAGAGTAAGGTAAAACATGGTCTACCTCCTACAGGTAGAGCAAGGCGAAACATGGCCTACCTCCTACAGGAAGAACAAGGTATAGCATGTCCCACTTCCTACAGTGAGAAAAAGGAAAAACATGCCCCACTTCCTACTGTGAGAACAGAGTAAAATATGTCCTACCTCCTACAGAAAAGGCAGGGTAAGATATGTCCCACTTCCTATAGGAGGAGCAAGGTAAAACATGTACCATTTCCTGCAGAAAGATCAAGGTAAAGTATGTCCCACTTACTACAATAAGGGTAGGTTAAAATATGTCCCACTTCCTAGAGGAAGAGCAGGGTAAAATATGTCCCAGTTAATACAGTAAGAGCAAGGCTATTGTTTGTTGAACTGTCAAACTTTCCATACATTGAAGTGTGGTGGAAATATTTAAATATCTCTGTATTTCCCTTTTCTTTAGTAATATGAGATAAAAATTATAAACCTGGGCAGTGGTGGCACATGGCTTTAATCCCAGCACTTGAGAGATAGAGGCAGACAGAGCTCTGTGATTTCGGGGTCAGCCTGGTCTACAAGAGCTAGTTCCAGGACAGGCTCCAAAGCTACAGAGAAACTCGGTCTCAGAAAAAAAAGTGAAAATTATAGCATAGCCTTGGGCTACATAGCTGACTTTAATCAAAACATTTTCCATTTTTTTCTATAGTTCTGGAGAATAAGGGCAAAGGATTTGACAATAGTGAGAGATGTAAACAATATCTAAATAGAAATAGCTTCGTGGTTTTATTTTTGTTTTTAACTTTTGAGCTGGCAGAGGACTCACTACATGGATGAGGCTAGCCAAACCATTTGGTAGTTCTCTTGACTTATTATCTCAGACCTAACTCTCAGCAATACCTTCAGAGACAGATTTGTAGTCTTCAACATTACACAGTGGAATGAGGATCCAGTGGAAATCCTTAACTTACCCACAATTACAGTTGGGCACTGCCCTAGTAGATGGAGAAGTGGGCCTTACTCGTCACACCAGGACTTTAGGATCCATCCTAAAGTTAATGTCTTTTTAGCGCTGGACTTGACATCTTTGAGTTTTAGTAGCAAAGTCTTTGTCCTGAAAACCATGTAGATAGATAATCCAAATAATGAAAAGAAGTTTTAATAACTTTTTTCAGCAGTATTCTGTTTAGTGTGTGTATATGTGTGTGAGGAAATGTGCACATCTCAAGGTACTGAAGGTGGAGACTTCTGGGAATGGACTAGACACATAGGGTTCCTTCTGTAGCCCAGGCTGAACTTGCACTCTAAGTCCTCTTGCCTGTGCCTCCTAATGGCTGGAATTATAAGCATGTGTCATTAAAAAAGGTCATTCCTTTTTGTTGAAAGACATGCTTTAAAAGGTGACAGAAAAGGGAAACTTCTTGTTGAATATGGAATGCTCATGATTTTTAAAATTGTTATTCTGAGAACGATAATAAATTTGTTAGAATCTATGATGACTGCAAGTCAAAGTGAAGTGTAGAAAGCTTGAAAATTGGATAAAATAAGGCTATTGCTGTTGCAGGTAGTCCAACATGGAGTTTCCTTACTTTAGGCATTAGTTTTTCTCAGCTCCAATAATGCAGCCATACTTGCATGTTGTTGGCAAGTTTATTTATTAGAACGTTGCTTGTGAAGAAACAGGAAAAATTAATTCTCTCAATATTAACTAAATAATAACTTGATGAAGATTTTAAAAACAGTTTGGCTTGCATTTTACTTTCTTTTTTCGTTCTCTCTTTCTTTTCTGCTTAGAAGTGATGTTGCTGTGAAATGTGAAGATAACACTTCATGTGTTACTATTTGTTGTGAAGTGATTTAATAAATGTTTAAACAAGTCATTACCACGCTGACAGCATTTCTTATCATGGAGTTGTGATCTTGATCTTGATTGCTGCGCTAGGCTTCCCACCCTCTTCCTTCGCCCAGAAAAGGTATGGACACATGCCTGACCCTCAGAGGGTGCTAACAGACTGAATTAGCTATCAAGGTTGTTCTTCTTTCTTATGTACCAAAGATGGAAAGACAACCAGCTGTACTTTCACACTGCAGTGGTATTTATAAGTGGCAAGAGCAGTTCATGGTTAGTGTTTGTCCATCCATAGGGGAGTGGGTAGATCATGTGTTTGGAGGATTACTCTATTACTGATAGAAAGGCAACCTCAAAATAGTCAGTACTCAGGGAAACACCTATAGACTTTGTCTATTCAGGTATTATCTTAGTTAGGATTTGTATTACTGTGAAAAGATACCATGACCATGGCAATTCTTATACAGGAAAACATTTAATTGGGTGGCTTATGTTTAGAGAATATTGATCCATTATCATCATGAAGGACATGGTGGCATGCAGGTATACATGGTGCTGGAGAAGGAGCTAAGAATGATAGATCTTGTGACTGGCAGGCAACAGGAAGTGAGCTGAGACACTGGGCATGGCTTGAGCATACATGAGACCTCAAAGCCCACTTCCACAGTGACATACTTCCTCCAACAAGGCCATACCTACTCAAATAAAGCCACACTTTTTAATTGTGCCACACCTTATATGAGCTTATGGGGGCCAGTCACTTTTAAATTGTCACAGATATCAATTTATAACTAAGGAATAATTCTTTAACATTTTGGATTCCCTTATAGAAGGTCTGAATTTTGCAGTTATGAACAAATACAATTTATATTCAGGGCTAGTGCTTGAGGTCTCTTGACATTTATATTTTCAAATCTTTACCCCCAAGAGTTGGTCTTCGGGGAGCTATTGAGAGAAAATTAAGTCATAAATATGGAACCTTCAGAATTGACTTGTCTCATTGTGGAAGAGAAGAAGTCAACATCTACGAACTGCAAAAGAGGCTTTCATTATACACTGACTCCTCTGATACTTTGAGTTTGAAATTAATTAGATTTTAGAACTTTAAGTAATAAATTCATGTAGTTTATAAGTCAATAAGATGAGTAGTACCCTGGTGGGAAAGGATCAAAAATATTTGACACTCTTTCATTTTCTAATAATTATGAAGAACTACTGTGAGGGCGGTCAGTAATGAGCTCAACAGGTGCTCTCTCTTGATACTTACACTCTGTTGTTCTCTTTCCTGTAGCCCCTTCTGTGTTTATTGATTTCCCTCAAGGATCCTCGGGATACTCTGCCACTAAGTTCAGCTCAGTTTTATTGTTGGGAAAAAACAGTGCTCTGCTTTCTTTCCCTCTTTTCCATCAAGGGGCTTATAATTACATTTTGAGTTTGTTTCTCTCCCTTCAAGTTCATATAAACACACACACAAACCACACGAACAAAGTTTCACTTCAAAATAGTAATTCTTGCCAGGTGGTGGTGTTGCATGCCTTTAATCCCAACACTCAGGAGGCAGAGGCAGGTGGATCTCTGTGAGTTTGAGGCCAGCCTGGTCTACAAGAGCTAGTTCCACGACAGGCACCAAAACTATAGAGAAACCCTGTCTTGAAAAAAAAATAAAAAAAGTAATTCTGAACTGTTCTCTGCTTTCTGTTGCTGTGGTAAATGCCATGACCAGAAACAACATGGGAGGAAAAGATTGGTTTTACCATATCACCCACATGGAAGTTAGGGCAAGAACTCTAAGAATAAACTTCAAAACACCAGCTGACATATATGCTATTAATGACATACAGGCCATAAAAAGCTACTTTCTAGCTTGTTCCTCACATGTTGTTTAGCTTGCATTTTATCTAACTCAAGACTACTTGCCCAGTGGCAACAACTCAGACAAAGGTTTAGGGTTTCTTGCATCAATCATTAATCAAGAAAATGTTTTTAAAACTTTTTTTTTTCAAAGAAGATAAGCTGAATGTCTTTTATTCAAGCTTAGGAAAAACCTTATATACCTAGCTGCTGCACAATGGAATTGCCCCAGGAAGGTGGAAAATTGCCTTGCCCAAGATGGAGTAAACAATGGCTCTATAGCTAA
>LOEQ01010573.1:0-11839 GCA_001685075.1 Bramus lutescens | reverse complement strand
TTGATGACGCCCAAATTCCCTAAAAGATTGTAAAAGTGGGGCCCCTTCAATGGTGCAGGAGCAGCAAGCCTGCTTCCCTGAGTTCTGCTCCACTCCATGAAGCAGTTTGGATCCAGAGCGAGTGCGGCTGGGGCCAGAAGGCAACTGGAGCAGAGCTTTGCCACCACAGCTACTTTTGCTGGACTTGCTCTCTCACAGACTGGGCAGACGGCTGAGACTGTCAACCAGCAGGCTGAAAGAGTCAATGCTTTGGACATTCAAAATGATCTTAATGGACATATTCAATTGGGCATATTGACCTTGAACAAACAAGTAGCTCTGGTTCAGGAGCAAGTGGACTATCGTTGGACTTTTCAACAGTTTATCATGTTATGTGTGTTACTCATGGCACTGTATTACATGCTTCTGCTACTGCTATGGAACTCAACCGTCATATGACAGGTGTTTGGAATACTGCTTTTGTCAATTTTACCACCCGGTTAGTACATGCTAGATGGTTGCATGCTGGTCTGGCTCCTTGGCACTGTCAGTCCTGGGGATACTTGGTTTAAGGCTATGTGTCTGGGTAGCCATAAAAGGGCAATACTTTGGGGTCAGGATGCTACCTAAGACAGGGAATATTAGAGGGCTATTCCCCATGACTAGCAAGGTATTATAAAATAAAATGGAGGGAATTGTTGTGATCCAGCTGCCCTCACGCCCCCTGACTGACAGCGGAACTTCCTTGTGGTATGTAATTGACAAGGATGTCTGTGTTCTTTCTGGCCAGTGGGTCTCCACAGAAGGAGTAGAGGTATAAAAGGTTGCTGGGCAACCTAAAGGTTGCTTCTTCCACCTGAAAAGAAGCCTCCATGTCTCAATCCCGGCACCCCCGGCCAGTCTTGGCTATCCAGGCTGCGCTGGCTGCAGCAATGCTTAGTGGAAATGTGGTGCTTTCGCTGTCACCTCTAAACATCATTACACCTTGGCAATTCTGCAGAGTTATATAACACTGTGATGAAAGAGGATCACACCACTTTCATAGCAAAGGCTCTGGGTTTTGCTGATGTAGAAAGTGCAGAATCTTAAGAACTGCAGCTGTCTTTCCCAAAGTTTATAGGAGTAAGAAAGATGCACTAATCACTAAGCTGACTTTCAGAACTACCCTACAGCACAAACCAGAGAAAATAGACAACAGTAAATCAGGCTTCCCTAGTCCCACTTAGAATCAGGCCATCTTAGTGATTAACATTTTCTTTATGTCTTGTCTTACTACCATGAAGAGTTCAGAACTAGAGAAAAATCTGTTTACTAAGAGGTGAAGACTTGGTTCAGTGTTGTGCAATTTACTCGGTGAGGAACAATCTCCTAATCTATGAGGTTTTCCTTAGCACCGGACAAGACCAGATTCGTAGATCATATGATGCCACATGGGGAAAAAAACAGAAATGATTTTGTTTCAGGGATAAAAATGTTATGTTTTTCATAGTTGACATTTTTGTCACACGAGTTACTGAAGCAAATTCCTCTTTCTTCATTATCTGTTAACACAGTTCTCATCAAACCTCAGCTATTTAAGCACTGGGGCAGAAATCACTTATACAGGTCAATTGCAATTTTTAACAATGAGAAACAGGAAAGAAAAATGTTCATAGTTTCACATGACGTTGTTTAATTTGGTGATTTCACACATTTGAAGCTGTGACAGGAGACTGAATGCAAACAGCACCGGCCTGGCTGACACTTCCAGAGTTCCTGCTAATGCTGCTGGAGGAATCCTATTACCTTCATCCTGGAGCTGACACCTGCTCAGAGAGCAAGAGTGCCTTCCGCTTCCCCCTCACAGAAAGCTTGCTGGGACTGTGTCTGTGTTGTCCCTGCCTGCCCTTATTTTATACGGGGAAATAAAGAGCACTTCATAAATAAGTATTTGGCCACTAGTTTTCCATTCCATTTTCAAATCTCTGTTTTCTGTTGTAAACTGGGTTTCCTATTCTAGTCCTTGACTAATTATGCAGGTCATTGGGTGCTCCCACAAGGCAAGTGACAGCAGGTTACTGTTAGTTTATGTGAACTCTTCAAAAAATATGCCTCAAGAACAGGTAACCAGAAATTCAGTGTTTCAGCCTCAAGTGTAGGAGCTTGTGAGGAAATACTGTCAACTTTTCTATTCAGAGAGATCTTTATTATTTTTCTACTTCAGTTTACTACTGTATGTATGTGTATTTGTGTGTTTGTATATTATTGCTCTTGTAGCAATCTATTAGTTTCTCCTCACCCTTACTAGCAGGATGGGTGGGAGTGAATAAAAGATGGCTGGATGACCATGGTTTTACTCTTTCCTTTGGACTAGTAATCAAAAGTAGTAATCTAGGAAACCCATTCTATACTCTGCTTAGTGTATTCATTTTCAAGAGTATTCCTGTTATGTAACCTTAAGCATGTTAGCCTTTTATTATTGTTATTATTATTTTATTATTATGATTACTTGGGAACTAGAGGTTTAATCTCTGTACTGACTTCTTTAATGATGAATTCAATACCTTATTGATATTAATTGCTACAGAAATATGGCTTTGCATTTCATGAAAGAGAGTAAGTTCTCTAGATCCCAGAGCATGTCCACTCTAATATGTCCACTTGACTGGATGGAGGGATGTGCAGATACTTAGCTAAATATTTTTTAATGTGTCTATGCACTGTTTCTGAAAGATATTAACATTTTGTTTGCATGAATGAGTTAAAACTGTAACTGTACTGTAACAGATGGGCATTCTTTAAACCCTGGGACAATACAAGGAAAATAATGAAGACAGATTTTTCTTTTTTTCACATAGAGATGATCATGTTATCTTAGTCTGAAATGCAGGTCCACCTACCTCTCAGGACTTTGGCTTTAGGCTGAAGCTGCATCCATGGTTAGCTGGTTCAACAACTTGTAGACTCCAGCACACAAGATGTCTCATCTTAGATATATAAGTACATTAAGCACACATGTCAAAACATAGTCCCCAAGCCAGATATCAATTCAATTCAGTCTCTGGGTAGAAGTGCTGAGTGGCATCACAACACATAGATTACTAGAAGGATATTTTTGACATTTAATTTCTTTTTTTTTTTACTTATTTCCCCCCATAAACTACTGAGTCTGTCTGAAGGCTCAACTCTGTCTAGTTCTGTTGTGATCTAGCTGCCCTCACTCCCCCTGACTGACAGCAGAACTTCCTCTTGGTCTGTAATGACAAGGATGTTTGTGTTCTTTCTGGCCGGTGGTTTTCCACAGAAACAGTAGAGGTATAAAGGGTTGCTGGAAGACAGTGGTGCTGAGGGTGATTGAAATGAGGAGCCTGGCTCAAGAGCTTTCAGAGAAGAATTTTAATATGTTGCCTAGAGATTATTCTTGTGATATTTTGGAGAAGTGGCTGCTTTTTGCCCTTGTCTGTAGAATTTGCCTGAGCCTAAAGTGAAGAGATTTGGATTAATTCCATTGGTAGAGGAATTCTCAAAACAGCCTCGCATAGATTGTTGTATAGTTATTAGTGTTCATGCTTATAAGATTTATAATGGAAAGGAACAAGCGAAGGAGAAAAGGAGCACTTGGAAGTGGAATGGAGCTAAGTCTTGTGTTCAAGGAAATAAAGAGATTAAGAAACATATTAAAGGGAGTGGTGATATCAGGACAAGATCCAACCCAGCTGAGTTTTCAACTTGTGAAAAGGTATTAAAGAAAAGTGTAGAGCCAGATCTGATGGTGCACAGCTTTAATGCCCAGTATAGGAAAGACAGAGGCTGGTAGATCTCTGAGTTTCAGACTAGCCTGATCTACAGAGCAAGTTCAAGGACAGTCAAACTTAGGCAGTGAAGGTAACAGTTGAAAGCAAAAATCTGGGAAAGATGTAACTGAACAAGGGGGCATGATTCAGCTCCAGATCTTGACGGCTATAGCAATGTGGTTCTGGAATTAAGGATAGAAGAATGGAGTAATGGTACATTCCTCTGTGACTAAAGGAAACCTCTGAGGCCAGGCTTGTGTTGGGGTGTCCCTGAATGGAGGCCTAGACAGGCTATTGCGTGAAGCTGTGAAATTGAATCCTGGATTGTCTTGGAGACCCCAAGAAATTGGAGATGCCAGAGCCAATGGATACCTGCTGAAGAAAGCTACTAACAGGGAGTGGAACCAGTCAAATAAAGTGAAGTGTGTTTCAGTCAACAAAGCTAAAAGGAGTTGGAGGTCTGAACAGCATTTTGGCATCCAACATGAAGATGCAGAGTTTGGAGTTTGCCCAGCTTGTTTTCTGTCTTTCTTTGATGTAGTATTTCTTCATTATACTCCCTTACCTATGTTTTGGAATGGTAATGTGCCATTATACATTGGAATTATGTTATATAATTTTTTATTTTGATTTTATAGGGGATTACAGCTAAGAGATTATAATAAACTCTGAAAATACTTTGAAGTTTAGACTTTTAAATAAGTTTGATTATAAGAGACTATGGTGACTTTTGAAGTTGGACTGAGTTGCTGAGCCCTCCTGAGGCGGGGTCAACAAGGCATAAGTGAAGAGCTATGGTTCTTGCTGAGTGCCTATGTAATAAATAAAAAAGAAGGGATATGTAGGAAGATAAAGCTTACAAGGCCAAAAGATGAGCCAACCTGGAGTCTGCCTGAGGGCCTAGCACCAGGCACCGTCCTTATTGTGCCTAGTCAATGAAGGGTGACCATACAATGTTGATGAATCAGAAAACAGGCTGGTTGATCAGAAGAGGTTATTTAAAGCTCTCCTCATTACTACATAAATGAGTTTTCTGTTTGTCTTTTATCTGACTCCTGGTGTCTATGCCTTCGATGTTGAGTCCCTCACAAAGAGAACTATTAGGATCCAACAGCATCCTGGAGCTATTCAGATTTTCTCTTTTGATCTCATGAAGTAATTAATTATGCCTCATTTCATTTTTAGAAGATTCCTGGTTTGGATAATAAATGAATTGTGGTATTTGAGAAGCCAGAACATCTCACACTACTACTAACATTTATTGAATATCTGTCATGTGCAGGTCTTTAATTCATCCAGTTTTCATAATTAGTTTGAGTCAAGTACCCTCATCTGTCCATTTTATAGATGAAAAGTAGCCTGAGAGAAGTTTAAGCTTGAAAATAGCATAGATCACGTGAAACAGAATTTTATCATATTCAGATTCCCATATATTTAGTAAGCTTAGTACTTGCATCAATATAAGTAATAAATGATGACAAAGTTTTAGAACTCAAATATTAACTATAATTGAGAATTACAAATTCAATCTAGAAGATGTCAACTATAAAAACTCAGTATAGGGAAAATCTTTCAGAGGGTACCAAGAATACATCACATTTTACATATAATGTGTTGTCTGAGAAAACTGTATCTATCATTTTATATCAAAGCATGAAATTAAGTGGCAGTCAGTTGTAATACATGTATAATATATATCATATATTATACATAATTTTACTTAGTGTAACATTAGTGATATGTGCCTTTATGATTTGTATTTTTAAATTAGCATGCTAATAATGGATTTTGCTACAATATTATGTAGTAGTTTGACTAAGAATGGCTTCCATTAGCTCTTATAGTTGAAGGCTTAGTCACTAGGGAGTTGCCCTAGTAAGAAGAGTTTGGAGGTGTAGCTCTGTCAGAGGAGGTATGTCTCTCAGGGTGATCTTTGAGGTTTCAGAAGTCCTAGCCAGGCCCAGTGGCTCTCTCTTTTTTTGTTACTTGCCAATGTAAATGTAGATGTAGAACTCTCAGCTACTTCTCCAACACCATGTATGCCTGCATGCCACTGTGCTCCCCACCATTATGACAATATGACAACCATCTGAATCTCTTCACAGGTCCCAATTGAATGCTTTCCTTTTTAAGAGTTGCCATGGTAATGGTGTCTCTTTGCAACAACAGAACACTGTCTAAAACACATGTGTGTCATGTAATTTGATTATTTTCATGATCCCATTGTCTGCTCTAGTTCTTATCTCTCTCTAAAATGTATATTTAATAGACATTTCCGTGTTTTTCAGTAAATTGAAAACTCTCTCTTCCTTTAACTTTGTATTGAAACTCTATTCCTCTCTATAATTTTATTCCTTGCTTAAAGAAATATATTTGGAACTCTTTTAGTTACTGTAAAGTTGCATGTCTTTCTGATGCTCCTGCTTTAATGTTTGTATATTCTCCTTAAGTTAAAGTACTAGTAAATATTAGGTCTCATAGATAGTTCTCTTACTTATTTATTCTTTCATTTTTAGGTGTTCCATGTGCTTCTCTGACTCTAACTGTTGCTTAGAGTCTCCAGCTGAGTTTCCTGCTTTGTCTCCAAGGAAGACCCCTAGTAACTTGTGTCTGTGACAGTGATGACAATCAAATTCTCCGATCACAGTCGTGAGAGCAAGAATATAAATAACTCTTTTATAAAATTCAAAATTTTTGGTAGTATTAAAGAATATACAAGTCTAAAATAAGTTTTTTGGAAGAATATTGTAAAAAAACAAAATAAAAGTCCATATAAAAAGTTGCTAATTTTATTTACATGTGGACAAGATTCTACCTGTAAAGAGAATAAATAGATTTATATTTTAGTACGCGAGCTTACATAAAATCCAACTTAAAAATCAAGTATATAATAAGCTTACCAATTTTCCCAGAACACACTGGGGTTTTTAGTTGAGTTTATTCTTATTGATACTCATGGTAAGAAATAATGTCAGGTGTATGGATCACCCTAATAATTTACATTAAAATGACTAGAAATTTACCTATTTTTTCAGGTTTTCTACTATTAAATATGAAAATATACATTTTATATTAAATATGAAATATATGTGTTCATTTTGTACTATATTCATTTTATATTAATATATATTAATTTTATATTAAATATAAAAAGAAACATTCATTTTATTAAACTTGTTAGAAAACAAACTGGAGCATCTTTGTGTATTTTAACAACATAAACTTCTTTGCTATTGATGTGTTTCATTCAAACTGTAAATTTTGTCACTTTTGACACAAAGTCACAAGTCTGTCACATTTCTCCCTGATTGACAGAGAGCCCTTGATCCAGGCCAGCTGTTGGGATGCCATACATTCACTGCCAGTGTTTTCTGGAGGCCTTGGCTATCACGTTTCATTGAATGTGAATTCCTTTCTGTACGTGTACATATTGTGCAGAGAACAGAAGAGCTCACAGCAGCCTCTCAGAGGCATCTGTTCTTTATAGGGAGATGAAGAAGCTGCAGAAGGTTTGTGGAAACTTGCTGAAGCTTGTTGTCACTTAGCAGGAAGTGTTTAGAAGTTTGCAAAGAACAGAATTACAATTTGTCAAATGCTGCAAACTCTACAGTGAGCACACAAGGTTCCATTTCACCCTCACTCAAAATAGTGCTGTATTTTATGTACTTTTAAGATGACCAACTTTCTTTTTTGGTAAAACACTAAAAATTCCAGCACAGGAATTCACAGTCACTCAGGTGAGACTGGCTGCTTTTACTAACATTTTTTTTTTCTTTCAGCCTGTGGAGGAGGCAGAGGGAACTTGGGAACAATCGTGTAATGTCACGAACACTTCAGTCGGGTACCCCCTCCCCCAGATCAGGGTGGCATCTTTTGTTTTAATAATTTTTTTATTATTGTGTGCATTGTTGTTTTTGCCTGCAGGTATACCTGTCTGAGGGTGTCAGATCCTCTGGAACTGGAGTTTCAGACAATTGTAATCTTCCATGTGGGTGCTGGGAATTGAACTGGGGTCCTCTGGAAGAGCAGTCAGTGCTCCTAAATGCTTAGCCATCCCTCCAGCCTGGGGTGGCATCTGAAGTACTGGAGCCAAGGTTTGCTCGCTGAACCTGTGCCTCAGAGTCGGTTCCTTCATTGAGAACGCTCAGTCTTCTCAGAAATTCAGCATGTAGCCCTTCCCTATGTTGGAGAAGGCAGACTAAGTGAGAATTTACTAAGATCCAGCAAGTACAGCTGGGGATCCATGTAGGCTTCCTGTGTATTAGACAATGTTTCCTATTAAAATAGATCCCCATTGCACACTGTTGTAACCTTTAAATATGGCAGCCCTTCCTTACTTTTTCTCTCCCTTTGTAGGATTTATAACTCCTTAGTATAGTTTTCCCCTTAAAAATCTATTTATTATACATTTTTTTATTTATAAGAGAAAAGAAACTCACATGCTTCAGTGCGACTGATATTCACAAAATGTTTTGCAAGTACTTAGGAGAATTCAGGGAACAATGAAGTGGTAAAATCTAAATGGTTACAGTAGGTTGAACAATAAGTGGTGATTATGAGTCAATAAATAAAATGCACTTGAAGACTGGAAGGACATAAACCCGATGTCAACATAGCCTGTGTACTGGCATGTTCTTTGCCTCTATTTTGAAGATGGGATTATTTATTCTCTTTTGGTGTGAGAAAGGCATATTTTATATGGTAGATTTCTCCCATATTTATTAATACATAAAATCTGAAGAACATGTATTGTATAAAAGGTGAAGCAAGTTCAGTAAAGTTAGAATAATCCTTATTAAAAAAAAAGTAGCATGTATTGTGGGAACATATCAGAACATTTTCCCAGATCAACATTTAAATTCTTGTGTAGTTTGGCTGGAGTAAGGAGTGTTTAGATAAGCAGTAAATATTATTTTTGGTGATGTCAATGATTTTTTTCCTGAAAGATATTAATCTTTGCATAGGTAATCTCAGAAAAGGAGATTATCAAAACGTGTGTATAGTATTATGTCCATTGAAGGTCCAAATAAAATAAGGACAAAGGAGGAACAATTTTCTGTCCCCTTGATCTATGGATGCAACTCTTGCCTTCAACATTTTTGGACTTCATGCTTTGAATGTAGACAGAAGTAGTGCACCAGTATTACTGGTTTTCCAACTTTCAGAGGACTGACATTAACCTCTTTGTAATTATGCAAGTCAATTTATATCTAGTACACAAGCTATCATAAAATAAACTTATAATATTCATACTGCTCTATTAAAATCAACTATAGAAAGGAAATAATCACTAGTTATTGAAATGTGATATATATTTGAAACAATTAAGTAAAATTTAGCATTATCAAATAATATTTTTGAAATTTCTTATATGCATGAAATGTATTTAGGTCATAGCTTCTCCTATTCTCGTCATTCAGATCCTACATCCACATATTTTCTATGCCCCTCCCAATTTTATATCCTTTTCTTTTGGAGAAAAATATTATTCATTGTTATGATTGTTATTGCTCTCTCCCCTACAGTTCCTCCTTTACCCTTTATCACTTTCCTCTCTCCACTTCATGGACTCTGTTTGCTGAGCCCAAAGAGTATACTTGGTGCTGCCTGTGTCACGATTTAGGATCACGTTCTTGATCCCAGGTAGTCTGCCACTTTCCAAATCTATGAAGAAAACCGTGTTTTCCTACAGCATATTTTATCCTGGTTCTCCCTCATGCAACTCCTCCCAGATATTCTCCACCATGCTACCCACACAACTTTGTGCACTCTCCCACTCACTCTTTAAAAAACAACAAAAAGGAGAAAAAGCAAAAACAAAAATAAAAACAAACACAAAACCAAGAAGACAAATGCAAAAATGAAACAGCAGAACAAAGCACAAAAGAAATAGAGTTTGTTCTGTTTGGCATGCCCAGAAAGAGTTGGCCAAGAAACCATGAAAAGAGTAGCTAAGTCTAGGTAGTGCTTTCTATATGGGCATGCATCTACAAGTAGATGACCCATTCAACATTAGTAATATTCTCTTCCTCAGCAGCTACTGACCACCATTAAATTCTCTGGGATGGGCATTGGGAACCCTTATCTTCCCCATGCTGGGAATTTTAATTCTCTTTTTCTCGTGAAGGTCATGTGGAGGTAGTCTCAGCTGCTGAAATCCAGTATGTAACAATTGTGTCATGTCCAGATTTCACAGCATTCTTTCCTATCCTCTTTTAATTTACTCTTCTCTGATGTTTCCCGAGCTTTGGGAATTCAGATGATATGCAAATGTCCCACAGATAGATGAAAACATTTTAATATCATTATTTGGAAAAAGCACATGAACAATGCACTGAATTTTATGGCTTAGTTATTTGTCTTATTGTTTGAGAAAATATTTTGGGCAAAGCAAATTAAAGCAGCCAAGATTCAATTTGGTCTCCAGTTTGAGGGTGCTTTCCAACATGGTGGGAAAGTCATGAATAGAAGCATGAGGAAGCTGGTTATACTGTAGCCATTACAGAAGGTATTTCCAACATGGTGGGAAAATCACGAGTAGAAGCCTGAGCGAGCTGGTTTCACTGCATCCACGACAGAAAGCAGAGGTAAATAAATGCCCATGTTCAACAAGTCTTTTCCTTTTTACATAGTCCAGGACTTAAGCCCAAGGAATGGTGCTGGCCACAATCAGGGTGGGCCTTCTCCCCTCAATTAATATAATGAAGATAGCCCTTTGTAAGCAATCCCAGAAGCCCATTGTCTAGTTGAGTCTAGATCCCTTCAAGTTTATCAGTCAATATTATCTGTCACACACTTGACCCCAGTGAGAGTATCTATTGTGAAAATCCACAAAGGAAAAAAACAATTTGCATACTGCAACAGTGATTAATAGACAAAGAGACCAACTACCAGAAAGATTGTAAGGGCACATTTGAAATAAGAAAAGGGAAGGATGAAATGATGTAATTATATTACAATCACAACAAATAAAAAATAATTTTAAAGCAATCATAGAAAATAACAGGTGCTAGAAATGATGGAAAATGAATAATATTTAGCTCTTTCAGTGGAAATGTAAATTAATGCAGCTAGTATGAATAACAGTATGGATTTGTCTAAAAACAAGGGAAAAAAAGAAAAGTAGAATTATTTTGTGGTCCAGGAATCTTTGGGTATGTAAAGAAAGGCAATGACATCAACCTACTGACAAGATATGTACACTCCCATGCGTGTTGAAGCACTGCTCACATCAGCCATGCTTGATCAAGCTTAATATTCACAAAACTGTATAGATAAAGAAAATGTATTAGAATATACATACTATTCAGACATAAAACAAATGCAATCTTCTAATTTATCACCTTGTGAATGAATACAGAAAACACTGTCATGTACATCAAACAGAGAAGGAGGAGTACAACATAATCTCTTTTATAGGGGAAATCTTAAAAAATGATTTAGTGTAAGATAATGCAGAATAATGGTTACTAAAGAATGAGGTATCTAAGAGTCGGTAAGGAGGGTACAGTGTAATTTTTTGGTGGGAATACTAAATTCTAGTGTTCTCTGGCACAAGAGGAATTTAAAATAATCACCAATAACACATTTCCCTTTAGAAAAGAAGAATTTATTTTAATCTACCATAAAGAAATGGTAACATTTTAAGCTATATGTGCTTACTACCTTGGGTTGACCATTATTAAGTATATGGGTTAATTAAAACATTGCATTTTGGCTCAAAATATGCACAAATACTATAGATCAACAAATAAGAATAAGTGAATGTTTTCTAATTATTAATCATTAGTCACTTTTATTTTTGTTATGACACCTTACTAGAGAAACTCAGAGAAGAGCTTATTTTCCCTAACAGAATAAGGGGACATGGTCCATCCTGGCAGGTTGCCAGGGCATCAGGAGACTTGTCACATTACATCAAAAGGCATCAGAGAGAGAACAGAAAGTCAGCTGTTCTAGGCAATAATCTCTTAAGGCCCTCCCAGTCACATGAGTTGCTTCATCCAGTAAGATTCAACGTTCAAACAAATTTTTAAAATGGGGCTCTGATCTGAACAGAGAATTCTCAACTGAAGAAGTTCAAATGG
>LOEQ01010572.1:31554-55227 GCA_001685075.1 Bramus lutescens | reverse complement strand
CGACTGGAACAGACCCAGAAGTCCAAGCCGGTCTTCTCAGAAAGCCTTTCTGACAGATCTCAGCATTACCTCTGTGGAAAGGTAGTTCAAGAAACGAAAAGCTGTTGATGGGATAATTGAAGAAATGGTTATGGGGGGTTGGCTCCCAAGTTTCTTGGGACATCTTGTCACCTGAGAATGAACAAAGACCAATTTTTATGTATGGGAGTTGAGACGGTTGTGTTTTTAAAGCTAATCTGTGAAAATAATTGAGAGATTAATGAAATTACGAGATGCATTTTATTGTATATGGGACTCTGCTTTCTCAAGGTCCCTTTGGAAGTGCTTTCTATAATTTGATAGTGGGACCACATAGGGTAACTCTCTATTTGTATGGGTTCATTTCTGATTTTTTTTTAAAGGAGCCCTTTGCATGAGAAAGAGCAGCAGTGAGGAAATAACCTGGCACTGTTTAACCGCAAGTTTTCTCATTGTTCAAGTTTAACTATCGGAGCTGAAAACAATTCTATGGGTGTTCATACAATCCAGCCTTTTAGGTTGTCTTTCTCCCCATACTGTGGTTTACTTCAGTACTGAATGAAAACACGGTCTCAAGATAGAGTGGCAGCCTGAGAATCCAGAGGGCTTTAGTTAGTTAAAAAGGACTCTAGCTCTTCAGCATAATTCTTACTACCAGACTGGCACAGGAAGAAGTTAATTTACTCTGTATAGCAGGATACAAAACATTCACAGATGTGCCTAAAAAATGATAACAATTTAGGCCAGTCAAAAACGAAACAGTTTCAGGTAGATGTGCATGCTTGACGTTAGTCATAAGTTCATTAACTGCATTCTTTCGGTCACTGAAATAAAAGTTCTGCAAGATCAAAAAAAAAACCCATGGTATCTGGAGTTTGAAGGAAATTGGAATTAACAGACACAATTCCTCTGGTGTAGTTTAACTGGTTAAAAAAAAAAACGAGCACCTGCTGCAGTCTCACCAGTGCCTGGGTTCAGGTCCTGAGACAGGGAAGAGACATTATTATGAAAAATGAACCTTCCAACAACCAGATGAGTTTCACAGAAGTTCATCCCCAAATAGCTCTAGTTGCCTTTATTTATATATTTAAAACAAGCATGTTTTCCCATACCAACAAACAAGTTTTTCCCACCCTTCAATTCTAACCTCTGGCAAAAAACAAATATGCCAAATATGTTTTTTAACCAACTTTTACATCAATACATTTTTAAATCAAAAACAATACTTATGATTTTCCTATCTTAACCAGACATTGAACCAGGAACATTCTGTCTTTACAAAACTAAAAGGTGATTGACACAGGCACACATTTTCAAGAACACCAATCTCATTCAAAACATATTTATGCATATGTTTATATTTATTGAATATGCCTCTGATCCTGTCAGCACTGAATTAGAACAGCTCCTGAGGTCTGAAGTGACAGCTGACATCCCCAGACTAAAAACCTGAGAAGCATCAGCTCCCAAAGAATTTTAGGGGAAAATATTCAAGAAAAAAAAATGGGGTTTTCAGGAATGATCACATCTGTCCCATGCATGATTGACAAAATGACACTAAAACTACCAAGAGAAACATCAATATTATGAGAGAGAAAAGAGGATGCAGGCCACATGGTCCCAGAAGTATTCTGCACTGTCCTGAAGTCCACTGGTCCATGCCAAGTGAGACTGTCCCCATGAGCTTTTACCTCATCTGGAGAGCTGTTGTACAAGCACACATATACTGGTCCCAAATTAAGCCACACAGCTCCCAACAACTACCCTGGTATAGCCTCTTGTGAGAACTTTGTAAGAGCTCTACAAGCCACAATAACAAGTAGTTACTGGTCTGAAGACCATTAAAAAGTTTTAATATATAAAAATTCATTGAACCTCTGTACCCTGAATATTTTATGTTTTCTCCACCTTTGTCCTTGAAATTTCACACTGAAGCACATCATTGATACCCATTTAAACCACCACAAAATCAGGGACAAGGGTCAGTAAGTTTGCCAAACTTGGTAACTTGAGTCTAGTCCCTAGGACCTACATGGTGAAAGGAAAGCATCTAGTCCCTCAAGCTGTCCTCTGATTACTATTACCAATAAAAACCAGGAATCAGATATCAGGGTAAAAACCTGAAAGCTCAGAGAAGCAGAGGAGCAGCCTCTTCCTTTCCTCCATCCAAAAGGGCCTAGATTCTCTCTCCACCCTGACTTATCACTTCCTGTCTTCTCTCTTTACAGACTACAGACCTCTATGGTTAACTAGTGGTTAGTTCCATCCTCTGACTCCAAGCAAGCTTTATTTCTCAGAATACAAACAACATTTCATCTTTTGTCTAAATAAAAAGTGAAGGTTTTAGCTACATAGTAAAATTATATACAATACAATAATTATATACAAATATATACAGACAATAATTACATTAACAATGTTTACTCCAGTTGCATTTGACAATCCTATTTTGGTAAGTCCAAAGTGTTGTACCTCATTCACTTTCTATCCTAACTGTATTACCAAGCCAAAACTACTGTTTTATGTCTCTCAACCTTATATAATTTATACCTCTTTCTTGAGTTTCCTTTCTAAATTTTTTAACAAGGAAAACTATAAATATCTAGCTTTCAACTTCATCAGAGACCTGAGGAAAAAATAATACTACCTGAGTAAATAGGAAGTGAAAAGAAGAGACTTCCAAAAAATGTGAGAAATGATAAGAAACAGCTGGCTGCCTGAACAGTAGTCGCCCAAGATTCTTCTGTAACATTGGGCTATCTATCTTCAGCCTGCAGACTTAGAATATCTGACAGGTTTTTCTATGAAGCAGGGATTTTGGAGGACTGTTTCACATTGTTTTTGGCAAAATTCAGCAGTCACTTTCCTTTGTGTCCTGCTTCTTCAGTTTGAGCAGCATACTGTCAGCAGTTGAGGCAAGGGCAGTTTCTTGCCCAGTAGCTAACTTTTACCACAAATAAATCAAAGTCTATATGGAGTTTCTTTGATGTTCATTATCTTCCCTAAAGTTGGTGCTGCCAGGAGCAGACATGTCTCACTATCATAGAAACAGAAACTATGTTATTAAAATATCTTAAATGACATATTCTGTAGATCTCTGAAGTGTTTGAAAACCTCCTGTATACCTAAAACATATCTCTGTTTGGCCTTGAAAGAATACATAACATGACCATGAGTTTGATTGTAGCCAGGCAGTGGTGGTGCATGCTATTAATCCCAGCACTCAGGAGGCAGAGGCAGGTGGATCTCTGTGAGTTCAAGGTCAGTCTGGTCTGCAAAGTGAGTTCCAGGATAACAAGAACTGTTACACAGAGAAACTCTGTCTCAAAAAAATGTTTGATTGTAATAGGTGACTAACTACTAACCTGCATTTCTTTATTATTCTAAATAGTTTGTAATAATAACTTTCAATGACTAGAAATTATCATAACATTGTTAAATAAGCTATATAGGTACAATACCTTGAACAAGAGTAGAAACTTATGTACAGTATGTTATAACAAGAATAACCTTAAATTTGTATCAATATACAGAAATATCTTAAATAAGAGTAGAAACATATACCCAGTATAACAAAAAAACCCTCAAATTTGTATCAATATGCAGAACTAAATGCCCAATACTAACTATCTAAGACTAGTAGTTGCTTTTCTGGTTTAAAAATAGATTTAATAATCTACCCTTTTATCCTATCATATTTCCCCATTTTCTTTTCAGAACAAGATCTCTGAATCTAATCTCCTTTGTTCAGCTTTCTTCCTGAACACTACCAATAATCACTTGTAACTAATCCACTTAAACAATGACAAATATTCATAATTGCCCACCCCACTGTTTGGAGGCTGCTTATTTGTTCCTGGCTGCCCAGACCATAAATAATCACACAGAAATTATATTATTTGCAATACCATTTGTCCAATAGCTTAAGAATATTTCTGCTTACTCATATCTTGAATTAACCCATTTCTATTTATCTGTGTATTGCCACATGGCTGTGACTGATCAGCAAGGTTCCATCTGGTGTCTGTCTCCAAAGGGACTGCATGGCTTCTTTCTGACTCCACCTACTCTCTCCTCCTCTATCTGCTTGGAACTCCTGCCTTGCCCTATTCTGCTAAGCCACTGGTGGAAACAGATTTATTCATTAACCAATAAAAGCAACACATAGACAGAAGGACTTCCCACACCATACCACCTCTTGGGAATGTGGGAATTAATGTTCTTAAAATTACTTCCTGTTGTCTGGGAGGGGTGATGTCATCTTTAGGGGACCCTGAAAAAAATAGGATAATTGTCAAGTCTTGGGAGAGGTAGCTGTGTCATCTGTTGTCCAGTCTCTGTGGGTTGGGAAAGTTTGTGTCAAATCCTAGCTAGTCTGTGAGGTTAGACCATCTCAGTTGGCCACCTTGAAACTGTCCTGTACATTTTGTATTTCAAAACAAATATTTCTGTTGTCAGCTTAGTACCATTACCATAATTACCAATGGAATTGTCATTGTGGGGCCCCATGCTCTTTTTGGAGACTTCAAAGGTCACTATTAGGCACAGTCATGAGTCAGTGCAGAAAACTTAAACAATTTTAATGTCATATGCAGTAGATCTTGAAGAAGTTAAAGAACCATAATTTGTACTGTACCTCCAGAGTACAAAACTTAATTCCTTGTTACCTATGGATACTCAAGCCCCAAATCATGTATAGCTAGATAAAGCCTTATTCTAGAATTACTTAGTACTCTTTATAAACACTAATATAATGACCAAAAGTTTAATATAAATATATTAATTTTATAAATTTTGAGATAATATTTATACTTCAAGAAAAGTTATAGAGAATCAAAATAAAGTCCGAATTATGAGAATAGTGGCAACAGAATAATCCCTTAATTTTGGTTTTTCTACTGTCCTGTATCATATGGCTCTTCTGAGATGAGACAAAGATTTTGAATTTTCCTTTCAAAAAGCATGCTTGGATTTAGAGAAGGATAGAGCCACACTCCAACTCCAAAGCCAGTTTTAATTTTTAGTTGAACTGAGACTACAAAAAGACCATTTGCATTATGTGTCTGTAGAAAGTAGCAGCAGCAAACATTTGGAAGATTTATGAAATTTTATACTATTAGAAATGTGCTATACCAATAGGTAAATTTTCTCTTTTTCTTGGGATATTTTTCCTAGATGATTTTTTTTCCTTTTTCTTCAGATGCCTCATTTGTCCAATGACCTTCAGAATCCTTAATTGGATGCCTTCCTTCTCCTGGAAAGACAAAAACAAAACTCTTCCCCAACACTAGTTTTGGGGAATTTCCCTTTGGTGAGTTATATTGGATCAAATGTAAAGAATTTGTTAATCTTATAAGTTAGTTTAGACTGAATGGTCACACTGATGAACTATCACCCCTTCTAATCAAGATGTCTGTCTTGTTTGAATCCAATCTTTATAATATTTGCTCTATGGTTTGCCCTTTTTTTATCTTCTAAAGCTGTTCTGTCATTCAGAGCAGTATGTATTTTTAAAATAGACATTAGATCTTTTAACTGCTCTGGGGATATGGTGAAAGGGAGTGATTGAACCAAATTGGACATGGGGACCTGCAAGAGGTCCCCCAAGATATTTCCTGATGGCAAAGGGTTATCTTTTCTGTTCCTTGTTGATCTGCATTCATTGGTCCAAAGTTGGCATACTCCAAAAGGCAAGGGCCCTCTGTTTCGATTATTCCTAGAAGAAACATTGTTTCTAGGAATGCCCCATCTACCATCCCTTTTTAGGTGACCTTGTTTGCCACAATTAAAACATCTGACATTTTGATTTTTCTTCAAGCCTCTGGAAATCACCTCTCATCGTGGTTATAAGATTCAATACTGACTGTATCCCAGATCCATCCCTCAGTGGGTGGTGATCTTGCCTTTAAAGGCCTAATTACTTTTTGTATTGTAAATTAACATTTTCAAGAGCCAAAGATTCAACTATTATTTATCTAGCTTCTGAAGTTGGTATCATTCTATTTACAGCTGAAGTCAACCTTTGTAAAAAACAAAAATCATTACAATTTCTTTTGAATTTGGTATAACTTTAGTAAACGACTCAGTTCTCTTTCTGATTTCTTCAGTTCTGTCCCATGCATTCAAAGCTGCTGCATGGTGTAGAGCCAAGTTGTGGTCATCATATAGAGACTGTCTTTGTACATCAGTATAACTGCCCTCTCCAAGAAGTTGGTTTTGGGAAATTTCAATACTTATAGCCCTACTTTATTATTCAGTGGTTTTAGCCTCATCTTTCCACCAGGTCGTCTACTGCAATTGCAGTAACCAAGTCTTTACAGTCTTGTGGGACAATTCTGTTACTTGTTGACCATGAATTTAACATCTACTTCACAAAAGGTGAATGCATATCATATGAGACTATCACTTCCTTAAATCGTCTCAAATCTTAACATTTTCACAGGAATCCAGTCAGCTCTTACATAGCCTTGGGAATATTTGTCATTTGGTAATTGTTTCTGTAAGGTGACTGGATAAATTAAGGTTAGTTGTTTGATAACCTTGGGCTGTTCCTCTCTAATTTTATGATGGGATGTTGAGGTTAGTTCTCCTTTAAATTCCTCTGTCTTTGAATATCTCTTAAGACTTGTAACTTATCAGTCAAAATTATTTTCTCTAGTAACTTTTTCTAAGGCCTGTATCTTGGCCATTATATCAGCCAAATTTTTTTTAGAGATAAAACAAGAATTACTGAACTGCTAATGTTTATAATTGATATTGCATAAATCCCAGACAAGATAATTATCCCCTTGTTTAATTTTCCATTTTTAAACCATACATTGCAGAATATACAGAGACCTAACTCCCTCCATTGTAGTAGTGCTTCCCACTCTTTAATATGGGGAAAAGCTCTCTTTTGTAAAACCAATTCTCCCCTTTAAAAATTCCCAATTGTCTCACCAAATCTGATGATGGTGGTGAATGAAGTGTGAGGCTGGTTGCTGCTACATAGCATGTCTGAGACTAGAACACAGGTGGTTTACAGCCTGGCTGAGGATAGATGCAGCTGCTAGCATATAGCTATGAGATGAAAGTATGTTGCTGTGGACAATGGTCTGTACCCTGTCAATTGTATTTTAAGAAAACACCAATTGGTCAATAGCCAGGCAGGGAGTATAGATGGGGCAATGAGAACAGGAGAATTCTAGGAAGAGGAAAAGTCAGTCTGTAGTCATCATCCAGACAGAGAGGAAGCCAGACACAGAATAAGCAAGATGTGACTGCCTCGCTGAAAAAGGTACCAAGCCACGTGGCTAACACAGACAAGAATTATTGACTAATATAAGTTATAAGAGTTAATAAAAAGCCTGAGCTACTAGGTCAACCAGTTTATAATTAATATAGACCTCTGTGTGTTTCTTTGGGGCTAAATGGCTGCAGGACCAGGCGAGACAGAAACTTCAGTCAATAAATGGTGCCCAACGTGGGGCAACTGCATCCACAGAAAACCTGAGAGAGCTTGGGAAGTAATTCTAGACACAAATAACAACATTAAGCATGGCTTCTAGGTAGCAGCAATTTCTCGGGTTTGTTTTCTTTGCTAGAGGCAAGTGCATTTCATTTAAGAGAGGCTTCCTGACTCAGCTTTAGCTGTGAAACTTTGCAGTCCTTTTAAGAGGGCCTACCACCAAACACTTAAATGGTGTTCATGAATTGCTGAAAGCATGCTTCTTGGTGGTGTCAGGAACCTTAAAACTCCATAGAGTTGTGGCAATAAACATGACTCCAGGCAGTACCTCCACCATATACCTAGGCTCTCAGAGAGCTAAGAAATGGGTTGGATCCAGCCATCAAAAACATGGCTTCAATCCTAGCCATATCATTTAGCAAGATAAAGACTCACATGGTCAGAAAAAGAAAGATATACAGTAATGATAGATTCAAATGAAGAAGACATCTAAATGGTTTAGTGTGTTTAAAAATATATGTAGGCTTGTGAGAGAAAAGAAAAATGATAAAGTCCTTAAGATAAAAAAGAAAGAGAGTAGTCGGGTGTAGTGGCACACACCTTTAATCCCAACACTTGGGAGGCAGAGGCAGAGGGATCTCTGTGAGCTCAAGGTGTGATGGCACACACCTTTAATCCCAGCACTTGGGAAGCAAAGGCAGGCAGATCTCCGTGAGTTCAAAGACAGCCTGGTCTACAGAATGAGTGAGTTCCAGGACAGCCAAAGATACACAGAAAAACCCTGTTTCAAAAATCCAAAAAAATTAAAAATAAAAATTAAAGAAATAGAGTTTAAAATAAAGCCATGTAAAGATGAAAAATACCAAGAAAGTCTGGTTATTGTATGTTATTGGGTTGTTTTTAAATTGTTTGATGGCTGAGGAAGGAGCAAAAGTGCTAAAAGACATTTGATTATAAATGCTGCTGAAGTAATCTGACATATATTTTGAAAATGCCTTTACTTTAAAATATAAGTCAAAAGATAAGTTACTTTGGAGTAGAGGTTTTGCTTTTGTTTTCACAGGAAATGAGAGGCTGTGAATTCATTATGAATTAAGAAAAATCAGATTTGATCAAGGAAGACCCCCTGAGAAATCTCCAGTAGGAGCAGATGGCCCAGATGTCTTATTGTTAACTAGCTCTTATAACTTAAATTAACCCTTATTTATTATTTATGTTTAGTCATGTGACTTGGTACCTTTTCTCAGTGCAGAATTTCCATCTTGCTTTCTCTGCATCTGGGTGGCAACTTCAGACTGAGCCTTTTCTCTTCCCAGAATTCTCCTAGTCTGGTCATGAGGTTAAGGGCTGGCCTATTGTATTTTCACAGCCAGGAAATGAGCCGTGAGCTGAGAACCTTCTAAAAGAGGTGCCTATCACCAGCCAACAGAAATTCATAAGATAAGGGTGCACTTGTGCACTGGTATGCAAAAGGGGTGCTGGCATCACCCTCAGCCTCTGTTAAAGCCAGTTCTTGTGTACTCATACCATGTTCAGGACCTACTACAAATAAAGATGCTTGTGCCCTTGTACACAATTCAGAGAGAACATTAAACATACTATCACTAAAATAAAAAGCTTTTACTTTTCTTATGGTTTTTCTTTTAACTTCTATGGTGTTATTTTATTGACTTCAATGTTATTCTTACTGGAGATATATGAAAATTTAAATTGTTAATGTGAATTTTGTCATTCACCTCTGTATGATGTGATTCCTAATACTAGCAAGAAATATAAGAGCATTTTACTCATATGAGGAATCACCAGAATTACCAATTTTGTGCTTAAATCTACACTGTCAGTTGTGGTCATAGATACATGTATATTTCACACAGATTCATTTTTGACAAATAGACTCACTTTAGCATCCCTCAGTTTAAGGGATCAGTGTGATAGTTTGTGGAGTGTCATGATTGTCCAGGCCCTTTAAAGACATAGCATGACAGAAAGCAAAAAAATTAACAGCGTCTGCTAACATTCTGTGAACACACACTATCACCCATTTTAAGTGAACACAGGTGATAAGTTTAGCACTTGTACCCCTATTTCTTGTCATGGACCATCTGAATGGATATATACAGGGGTCCTCATTGCAAATGGGACAGTAAATTATTCATCTCCCTAACTGCATCTTAGGGTCTGCCTAAAACGGTAACTGATTAATGTAGAAAACTGTACTTTTACCTATCTCTAGTCCCATATCAACCCTTAGAGAAGCCCATAGCCAATGACTGACAGATATGGAGGGTTGTTAGAAAGGGTGGGCCTGATGTCTCAGGGAGCAGGACAACTCTGTCTGAAGAATATGCTTCAGATATGTAAACATGGAACCTGAGCCAGGATACCACTGTGTGGGATTTTTATTTATTTATTTTTATTTAAAAATAATTTTTATTTCACATACCAACCCCAGTCCCCCCCCTTCTCCCACCTCCTACCTCCCTCCAACCCACCCCCATCCACTCCTTAGAAGGGTCAAAGTCTCCCTTAGGGCATCAAAAAAGTCTGGCACACCAAGTTGAGACAGGACCAGGCCCTCCCTCTGCATCAAGACTGAGCAAGTTATCCTGTATGGGATTTATTAAGTCAGTATTCTTCAGGAAAACTCAGAGAGTAGAGAAAGAAAAGAACAAAGTATAATGAAGTCACAGATAAACAAGCACTGTTTAGTCCTCAGAGGAGCTCAGAAACATAGTCTTCAGACAGAGTTGTCCTGCTCCCTGAGGCATCAGGCCAGCCCTTTCTAATAACCCTCCATATCTGTCAGACATTGGCTATGGGCCTCTCAGGGGTTGATGTGGGACTAGAGATAGGTAAAAGTGCAGTTTTCTAGGGGACGGACCACTACAAGCTCTTAGCTGCAACTGGGACATGGGTGCACCATCATACAGAAAGGACGGGGGGGTTCTCCTATACTGAGAACTTCTAAATGTTCTTCAAATGTTTGAAAATCACTGAGCAAGACTGACTTTAAATATACTTCTGACCTCTCAGAGCCTGATGATAGGACAATTTCTTATTTGTGTTTCTGTCTCCAGTGCAGGGCTCTGTTTTTTGTGAGGCCCTGGCCTGTTGTTTGTATGCCTCATTCAGAGGCCGATGCTTAATTGTTACCAAGCAAGCAGTCACCAGCTGGAGAGCAGTTTGGAGTAGATCATAGAGCAACTTGAACTCTGGTCTAAATATTTTAAGTATTATTCTGTTGGCAGTAAGAACTAGTTTGGAGGGCTTTGTTGGCAGCAGTGTGAAATATGGACTGGGCCAAGGACAGAAAGGGAAGAAAAGCCAAGAGTTATTGTAGAAACACAAGCAGAGTAACAAGAGGCAGATTTGAGCAGAGGTTCTGAGTGTGGACAAAGATAATTAATAAGTATTATCTCACATCCAGTATAAAGACTGACAGGGATTGGAATCTAGGAAGCATGTTAGGGGTTTTGTGTTTATATGCCCTCAGGCAGTTAGAAGAGGAGTGTTTCTCCTGCTTGGACAGAATAGAAATTGGGAAATAAGTGCATTTTTATTCTTTCACAATCAGACAGAATCCCTAACATACACAAAGAAGTATTATTTTCCCTTCGTATTTTGGACAGAATTCCACAATTGTGAAAAAATAATATTGTCTATATGGAATATGCTCAGTTCATCAGTGCATGGGTCACCGAACACAGCCTGATTTCAAGTTTATTTTTGGATGTAACACAGGTTTCAAGGCAAAGGTTTGAGAACATTAATCTCAGCTGGACTCTGGACTGTATCCAGGCAACTCAGATAGAGCATATACATACCAGGAAATCCTTCTCTTCTTCTGAACTTTTTCTGGTCATGGCTGTAAGGAAAGCAATTTAATTCTTCCCTGTGTTTTTTGAGCATATCTGTGCGCGTGCATCCATGCGTGCGTGCATGTGTGCGTGTGTGTGTTTGGCCAGGTGTCTGCTGTTGTCACTATTTTGTGAGACCAGTTCCTGGGAGACCTGTTACATGAATTGGACCAGGATTTGCCATGGTTCTTCCTGGAGCTTGCCTGAGATTTGTTGTCAACAATTTTTTCTTTGCCCATGGACTTTACCATAGCTGTTCGCTATAAACCTCAGGCACCCATAAACTCCTACCGCTTGAGAAAGCAGAGAGAAACATTCCTGAACTGTATCCGTATCTGTTTTGCTAGAAGAGGATTGTTATAAAATGATTTTCAAAAAGTAGCACATCTGGGAAGCATTATTAACCAAAGGGTTTCCTAAAGATACTGGAGCTGCACCAAGAACGTGTACACAAGCTCTTTATCCAGGAAGAGAAGCTAGAAGCTGGAGTGATATGTTTGAGGGGTAAGGCTTAAGGAAGTAGCAATTAAATGTTTGTGTAACAATAATAATCAGCAAAAATAACAAATTTTTCCCTCATGGGGCTTTTTCTCCAAAACCAAGTAATTACCAACATGTGAGTAGAGATTTTTCAACCAGAGGTGTGTCAATAGAGGCTTTTGTTTGCATTCAAATCTTTCCCTGCAGCAAGGGACTCTAAGCTGGTGATCCCTCTCACCCTTCCTACCAAACTGCCTACTCCTCACCTCCTGAAGGAGAATTGAGAAAGAATAAATGCCAATTAGAAAAAGAAGCTTCCAAAGACGTTATGGTTAAGCCTACATCCAACCTTCTCCCCTCAACTATGTTTCCTGTGGGAGTGGTGTAAGGGAGCTCAGGACTCCTCAGAAGACCACATTCTGGAAGTGATCATTGCACATGCAAGGTATCTTTATAGGCATTATCTGGTATTCTTATGATTTTCTCTGGGTACCTATAGAGCCTCATTGTTTCCCAAAGTCCTCTTCTCCAAATGCTGTCAAATACCTTCCTGAAGTCGATGTAACAGACAAATAAATCTTTTCCAAATTCTTTGTATTTTTCTGCCAGTTGCCTCAAAGTGAAGATCTGATCTATTGTGCTTCTGTTACCTCTAAATTCTCACTGGGCCTACACTAGGATTTCTTCTGTTCTGCCCTCGATCCTTTGCAGGATTAATGCAGAAGATCTTGTAGCTATAACACAACAATCCAACGACCCTGTAGTTGAGCAGTCCAGCTTGTCCTTCTTCTTGTGTATGGGAATTATAGCTGAGTGCTTCCATTCTGTGGGAATCATGTTCCCATATCTCTGAAGAGTCTGAGAAGTGCCTCAGCCCCTGAGCCTGTTGTAGCCACCTCCAGCTCCTCCCTTGTGATGTCATCCACTCCTGGGGCCTTTCTGCATTTTGCTCTCTTGATAGCTTCCTCTATCTCGTGACTATCAATATTTAATATTTTCTCATCATCTCCAGTGTTCAAGTGGCTACTGATGTATTTCTCATATTATAATAAAGAATCAGAACCTCAAGCAAACAGTCAACTTTGTCTATCTGGGAGGAATCTCAGTTCAAAGGAGGGAACTATTTTAGATGTCAAGAGGCAGATGGGAATAGTGAGAGCTGCATTCCAAGCACTAGGAAAGGTTTGGTCAGCAAGAGACAAAACAACAACAAAAAAATTACAAGTATATGAGACACTTGTCATGAGCTGCCTTCCTTACAACTGGACAATGAAACGCTCCTCAGAATAGTGGCTGAATATGTTTGAGAAGGCAAGTCTCAGAAGGATTCTAGGCATCACACAAAGAGACAGGCTGCACAACAATGACATTAAGAAACATCTCCATCTACAGAAGGAAGTAAACTACAGGATACGGCAATGGTGCTTGAGATACTTCAACCATGTTATGAGAATGGATGGCAGCAGATACCCAAAGATACCACTGCTTGGAGAAGTGTATGGAAAAAGGCTAAGTGGAAAGTCCAAAAATCACTGGATAGACAGCATAAAGGAAGACTGCAGAACCTTGAGTATGAAAATAACACAAGCGTCTACGACTGCCCAGGATAGGGACAACTGGAGAACTGCCATAAACAGGCTGCCCATGCATGCTTAAATATTGCCAGGTTATAAATGATGATGAGTCATTGCATCATGTGATGAGAGCTGATGACCCAATTTGAGACTCTTGATAGGACATAGTTCTCTGTTGTTGATAAATCAAAACCAAGGACTTTAAATGAACTTTGCCCTGTTGAGCGTAAAATTCACTTGAAAAAACAAATGTATTTATTTGTTCATAGAATATCTCCCTGGCATCTCAAAACAAAATACAAAACTAACAATGGCAACAGCAACAAAAATCTTTTCCATATTGTAAGGTTTACAAATGTAGCTAATTTTTCTATATATTGTCCTCTTCCCCCTCCCCCGTGTGTGTAACATCTTCTGAAGGATTCCAATTTGCTATCCTTTGCTCTGCATGATGAACTGACCACATTTTTTAGAGATGGGTTGATAATTAGACCTGTCAAGAAGGTTGGGGATTTTCCCAGTCCTATGAGCCATAGTTATAGACAGGGGGAAAATGTTCTTCCTGCCTAAATCACAATCTACACATATGGGAGAAAGCCATTCTGATATTTTTCAATTTCAACACCATTCCAAGTGCACTAAAACTTGCAAATTCAACTCTGTGCACTATCCATTATAAGTGAGGTGTATGAGGATATATAATATATATGAAAGATTGAAAAAATTGTTTTCTGCATCCTTCGCCCAACATTCTTTGATTCCTTCATGTCTAGTCCACAGCTAACTGGGATATTCATGTCATAGTCAACACCCCTAGAGGAAACAAGCACTGTACACATAAGAAGCCACAAGGAGAATCTCCAACTTTTGCCTTACAGCTACTTCCAGTTATGGTATGCATGGGACCCCATCTCAAACATGAAAAGGCTCTGAGAATCTAGACCATATATCAACTTTGCAACAAGGATAAGTAAATGGGGAAATAGAAATATCAAAGGAGATGTCCCATTTATTGTGCACTATGTGCTACACTACCTTGTTATTCAATAATACATTGCAATACTCCTAAGAGCTCAGTGATGTTGTCTGTGTCTTTACCAGATGAAGAGAGAATTGAGAAGCCTCTCCAGCATACAGTGAAGCCAGGATTGCAGCCCAGAGATAACCTAACTCTAACTTCCTTTTCTGTTCCTCTGATGGCATGGAAATGTGATAAACTCTACAAACCTGAAAGTCAGTTGAGTCTCAGTAGCTTAGAAGCTAGGTGGGAAAAGTTACTGATGTTAAGGCCACTCATTTTGCATCATCAGAGAGGATAGCAAAATGGAAAGGAGACCCTGTTAGTATAAGCACGATAGCTAGGATAGAATGTATCAGTCTTATGTTGTCTCCTGGGAAGTCATGTAAACCATGACCAAAAGTTTCTAAGACTGCACTTCAACATAATCATGGTAGAGCTCTAGAGGATCCATGAATATACTGTCCAAATGCTCCCCAATACCCTGGTGCTGGTGTAGACCTCAGTCTTGATTGAACTCCACAGCGAAACCATTCACAGCCCAGGTGGGATTCTGCCAGGTACTGTGGCCACTTAGATAATATCATTGTACTTTTATCACTGAACCTTTGTATCATTTTCTTAAAAATAGAGTCATGCTGCTTCCTAGACCAGTCAACTTAGAACCAGATGTTCATATTCCATATTCCATTCTCAGCCTTTGAGCAGAGAGTCCCATGATCATTCTCAAATCTTGGTTATTATGTATTCTGACAGAATGCTATTACAATGCTACTTTTAGACTCAAGTAGGTTATTTATTGACTAGTAGAAATGTATCTGTTTAATTACTCCAACCACCGAATAACTAAGGTAAATTGCATATTATAGCATATATAGTAACTGCCTAGAGTGCTTTATTTGTGGACAAAATTCAAATAGCTTGGTTGAAATTGCATTTTTTAATATTAGTGGAGATATTCTAATTTCATGATAGAATTATCATGCTGGCCCTAGAGAGTTTTGACAGAACATACTTGGTCCCAGTTGTGTATATATTACCTATATTTGCTTCTTGACTAAAAGGCAGAGTCGAGGGTTTTCACAGAGAACTTACAACCTTAAAAGCCAAAAATAATTACTATCCTTCCATTTTCAGGCAGCTTTTTAATCCCGAGTTAATGAGTTATATACTTACATTTATAAATTATGTATTAAAATTTCAACCATTGAACATTTGAAATTTACAATCCTTGAGCTCAGTTGTATTTCTGCTTACAGAGAACTTAGTCATACATATTGTGGATGTCATTTCAAAGAGTTCCTGCCATCATTACCTCAAGGCATTATTTGGGAACCATTTAACTATAATAGGGTGGCAAGATCTTTTAAGAAAAAAGAAGGAAGGAGGGAGGCAGAAAACTATACCCAGTTAAATTTTAGCTTCAAAAACAACAAACACAAAATTCAGTGTATGTCTTAAATATATATAAAATATTCATTTTCTCTGACATTTAATTTTACCTAAATGATATGTATATTACAAACTTGAATAAACTGGTTCAGGCTTGCAGACAGAGAATTGTTTTATAGTTGATAGGGTGTTCTGCTGCATTGTGGTAGACTAGGACTGCATCTATAAACAAGCCCATGAGTTACAAAAAGGAAGAAAAATTAATCTAAAAGATTGAATTCAGATTGGAAAAAAGTCTCAGCAATTAAGAGTTTTTACTGTCCTATCACAGGACCAGAGTTTAGATTCTAACACCTGTATTCAGCTGTTCACAACATGTCCTTTGGATTTCCATGAACAACAAGCACACACACACACACACACACAATACACACATAGAGGCACATGCACACATGTAAAATAAATATTAAAATAAAATTTAGATATAATAATAACTCTAAGGGTAAAAAAAAGAAAATGAGAAAAAACTAACAAAGCTGTATACCTCTAAGGGATATTATTGATGACAATCATGATACTCAAATCTATTCAAAACCACATCCTAAATATCTCTAATTGTATACATTCCAAAGAATAAAATACTATAATGAGTGATTTATCCTCTGAATGTGTATGGTCCTGGCACTGTGCTGTTCCTGGATGTAAAAATGCAGTTCTTACTCTCATAGAATTCTCAGTTCAATACAAAAGATAAATATATGTATCATGTATGTATATTATTTTAAAAGATCACATTATTGAAAAGATTTTGGATACAGTAAGTAGATAATTTGAAATTAATTATATAATATATTCATTTGTTCAGTTTTAAAGTAATCATTTTTTGGCATCTAGTTATGGAAAACTCCAGACCATGAATCAAAATTAAGAGAGCAGCTTGTCTTGGCCAGCTTGCAGAAACATCAGAAGAAGTTCTCAGTCTGTTTTAGGCTCAGGCAAAGATTCAACTACATGTGATTTATTGAGAGTATGAATCTGGAAAAATTACAAGTGAAGATGAGAGGACCAAGCAAGGAGGCAAGACACAGTCTCAATTGTAATGTGCCTTCTGTCTTGTCCCACAGGGTACTCTGGAGCAGGCTCCAGAGCTAAATCTACCTTAGAGGCAAGGGAGTAGTTCTAAACATTCCATGTCATTGCCACCTCTTCTCTACCTGCCACTGAATGCATAAGTCCCTCATCCATATGGCTGAACATTATTTTGTGAAGAAGACAGCTATAAGCCTTTAGGAGTCAATATCCACAGAAACAACAGCCTACCAAAAAGAAGATCAAGGCTGGACACCATGTGTCCACTGTAGTCCCTGACCCAGAATGTCTAGAGGAGAAAGGTCTTTGCACATTTCTTTATTACACACTAATGAGTTTAATATCTTACTACCAACTTCACTGCTCTGGACAGAGAGAATTGATCATATACAGCTTGCTTATCCCTAAATCTGTGTGTGCTTCTCCTCAACAACATTACCATTTACATCTATCTTAGTTTTCTATGATAAAACACCAAGACCAAAGACTACTTGGAAAGAACATGGTTTATTTAACTTTCATGTCCTGATCACAGTCTATCATCAAGTGAATGAAATCAGGGCAGAAACTCAAGGTAGGAACCTGGAAGCAGGCCATGGAGGAATAAACTTACTGGTTTATTCCTCATAGCTTACTCCACTTTTATATACAGCCCAGGACACCTGGCCAGGTTGGGTGGCACTACTAACAGTGGCCTAGACCTTTTCACAATCAATCATTGGTGAAAATGCCCACAGATCTGTCCACAGGTTTTCTCAGTTGAGTTTCCCTCTTCCCAGATTAACCATCACAGGATATGAGATCCTGAAGGTTGGATTGATTAAAAAAAAACATAATCAGCAACACATCTAAGAGAAGGACTCATGTAAAGAGGGTCAAATGGTCTTCTTTAAATTCTTGGTGCTACTTTGCACAAATGCCTTTCATTTATCAGGCATAGTGAAGCAGCTAATATTTATTTCAGTTACCCAGATTATATGATACATGTTTCCATAAAATTATTCTAGAATCAAAAGTTTATTAGGCATTCTACAACATTAAACTGCCATTCTTTTTTTTTTTAAACCCTAGAACAGATTATACTTGGTAGACGTAAATCTTAAGTTTCTTCAAGAAGGGAGAAGCCAATGATAATGGCACTGGGATTTGTCTCTCCTGCATGTACTGGCTTTTGGGGATCCTAGTCTATTTGGATGCTCACCTTCCTAAGCCTGGATGGAGGGGGGAGGGCCTTGGACTTCCCACAGGGCAGGATACCCTGCCCTCTCTTAGGACTGGAGGGGGGAGGGAGAGGGGGAGTGGAGGAGTGGAAGGGAAGTGGGAGGAGGGGAGGAAGTGGAAATTTTGATTGGTATTATTTATAAAGTAATAAAACTTATCAGAAAAAAGAAATGAGATGTGCATTGCAGAATCATAAACTGACAGGTACTATTGTCCTTTGGTGTCATGCTTGCTTCCAGCAGTTGCCAACTGGAACCGCTTCACATTCATAGCTGTCAGCTCATCTCTGGCTATCTAGTCTTATTCCTAGTCCTGAAGGATCTAGCTGTCTTCTGCATCTCTTCCCACCCAGTTTGTGTTTAGAGAACCCAGTCTTTTTATATTCAATGTAAAGATACAATGGTAAAAATAGAAATATGCTTCATGGAATGATGTTTAATGAAGCACTTACTATAAGTTAGTTAGTAGTAGACACAACTCTGGGACTTACTCTCTGATGGGAATATGCAGACAGGCAAACATCAACGGCATGAAATATGTCTTAGTTTTTTTCCTATTGTTATGATAAAATATCTCAACAAAAACAACTTAAGGAAGGAAGGGTTTATTGTGGCTCACAGTTCAAGAATACAGCCCACCGTGGTGGAGAAGGCCCAGTGGTAAGAACGTGTGTCACATTGTGTCTGCAGTCAGGAAACAGAGAGCAGTGGATCCATGTCCGTATCTCCCTTTCTCCAGACTACAGTCAAGGATCCCAGCCCAGGTAATGATGCCACCTGTAGTGGGTGGATCTTCCCACCTCAACTAACCTAATCAAGATAATCTCCTACAAATATGCCCAGGCACCTATCTCTCAGATGACATCTCTAGATGTCACCAAATTGACAGATGAGATTAACCATCATGGAAAGTTAAAGCAGTGTGCTAATACAAAAACCTCAGTGCAAATTTAATAGAGGTTCTTGACCCCATCTGATCCAACATACCAATGTTAGACACATTTCTGTTGCTATAACAAAATCATGAGAAAGTGAGCTTATAAAGAGGAAGGTTTAATTGGTCAGACAGTTTGAAAGGGTTAAGTCTGTGGTTAGTTAGAACTGATGTTTGGAGACTGTAATGAAGCAGCCCATCAGGACAAGGAGTTGTGATGGTACAATGCTACTCACCTTGTGGCAGGGATGGGAAAGAGAAGAAGTTACTAGGGTCCCAATTTGTCTTCTTTGAGGGAATATTCTTAATGACCAAAAGGTACTCCAAAGTTTCCACCACCTCTCAATAGAACTACTATAGAGAATAAAACTTCAATATATAGACCTTTATGGAACACTTGAGACCCATATCACGATACTTCCATTTTTACTACACATGTTTTAACATTATTTGAAATGAAATGGATAGAAACTATAGCCCATATGCACTCATAACTTCCAAGTATAGAAAAGCAGCAAGAGGATAAAGAATTAGCTATACTCTAAATACATTTAAAATGAAGAACATCACTGACCAACAGGGTCAAGGATAACCAACGTTTTCTTCATTTAGAACTTGGTAGATGACAACATTAGTAACACAAATGGTTGAAGTTGCTAATGATCTGATGCAGTCATCCAGGAGGGAGACTGTATACATGATACACAGAGAAAGAAAAGCTGGTTTGGATGTGCTTAGGTTCTGGTGCTTGTGGAACAACCAATAAGCAATTAGGTCAATGTAGGTCTGCAGGTATACACAGACACATATGTAAGAGACATCAATTAAAATTCCAGATCCCTATACACTGCAACCCAGTGTTGCCAAGGGTACCAAGGAAGTGACTGTGAAGTAATGGGGGCTTGTGTGAAAACCCTGAGTAATGCATACATGTAGGGATGGAAGAGAGACAGAGATACTTTTGTTGGTGTAAAGTAAATCCAGGTGGCAAGAAAACAAGTTTCCAAAAAATTTGACTGTCCAGATTTCAAGGGGCAGAGATGGGCAATGGCAGGAGAAATTATAAAATCAGAAAGTGACAGGGAAGATGAGAAAGTTGTAAACACATTTAGAAATCAGCTGAAAGGACGAGGTGAAGCACGTGGTGGTAGAGATGGTAGCCAGACCATCTTCCACTGTACACTTCCCTTTGTAAACCTAAAGAGCAAAAAAGTAGTGACACCCTTGAGCTGTAGTTTTGAAGGTAGAAAGTTAGAGGTCCCTCTTGCTGGTCTGTCTTCTCAGTAAAGAAGAATAAGAGGCCACATTCTATAGGGAGTGCAGGTAACATAATACAGGAGGGATATTCTGTACATGGGTGTACCAAAGGTCCATGAAGGAAAGATTCGAAAAGGTTGAGGTGCGGGCCATGGCATTGATTTCAGAATGCACAAAGCAGAGAAAGACAGGACAGATATATCTGTAATTTAGTTTTTTAATTCTTTGGCAATTATGTATATGCATATACTGAATTTTTTTCAGTTTTACCCCTCTCCATTGTCTTCTCTCATCTCCCTCTCTCTCCTGCAGAAACATAACTTCTCAACAAGCCCCTTCTACTTTGATCTTTCATTTTGTTTAGTTTTACTCAGTGAGAAACATTATGCCATGATTTCATTTACAAGCAGTCTAGTTCAAATCCAAAATAGGCATGGTGGCACATCTGTAAGCCCAGCATGTGGAAAGGTAAGATGTTGCAAGGGGTGGGCCCTTTTGTTCTGTCCTGGCTGCTCAGCTAGTTTACACCCAAAATAATCACACAGAACTGTACTCATTTAAACACTGCCTGGCCCATTAGCTCTAACTTCTTATTGGAAAATTCTTACATTTTAATTTAACCCATTTTCCATTAATCTGTGTATTGTCATGTAACTGGGGCATACCAGCAAGATTCTAAACAGCGTCTGTTTCAGGCAGGAGATCCATGGCTTCTCTCACTCTGCCCTTCTTCCCAGCATTCAGTTCTGTATTCTCCACCTACCTAAGTTCTGCCCTATCAGGCCAAGCAGTTTCTTTATTCATTAACCAATGAAAGTAACACATAGGCAGAAGGACCTCCTACACCAGTAAGATAACAAGATCACAAGTTTAAAGCCAGCCAACACTGTCCAACAAGACCCAGTCTCAAAGAACTAAAAATAATAACCAAAACAAAGCAAATGACAACTGTATTATTAAGTAAATATATAATAACAACATATCAATAAGAATTTTTATTTTCATTGTCATAATGGATTAGTTTAAACACCTAAAGATTGATTAAGTCTTGGAAGATCATAAAATTACAAAAGTCCCAGACAATTTGAAAGACTGGCCTGAGTGTCTTTTTAAGTTTATAGTCTGAGATTTGCTTATACACTGAGAATCTTAGACAGCAGAGTTGGAACACGTGTCTTTTTCTCATCATCTCAAAAATTTGGCCTCATTCCCCACACCAATTCACTGAGGATTTCTGCATTGAGCAGGATGTAGCTGAGTATGAACTAAAAACTGTGTTGAAATGGCCTCAGGGTGGGACCTCAAGTGCTCCCAGCAGTGTGTGAAAAAGCCCTTGGTCAGAATGTCCACACAGCTGCATAATGGGGGCATGGGTGAGTGAGTGTCTTTCTATGACTCTTCTGAGGCACTGTGAGCCTGCAGCTGCTTTTTGGAATGTAGGCTAATAGATCAATTTTAGCATCCACTCCAAACAACAGCATACCCATCAGTCAATGATTAGATGGTGCCTATGGTCATCTCCTGGTGTGGTAGAATCAGACCCATCAGAATGTTAAGTGCACAGTGAGGAACTTCACTACAGGTAATGGAGTGATGCTGGGGCAATGGTCCAAACATGCATTTGGAATCCTAGAATTTTAGGACTAGAATGAACTCTAATCAAGGTATTCCTCTCATACTAGATAATGGTGTAAAGGTTAAAAAAATCTGATATTTACTTAGCTATAACTCTACTGAGATTTGGAACTGGATCATTCTTTGTGTGGAGGTATTGGAGTTTGCCTTTGCATAATAGGATTTTTACCTCATCTATGACCCCCAGGGTCAGCATCCCTCTCCACAATTTGTGACATCCCCAAAAAAAAGTTTCCTAGCTTTGTCAAATGTCTCCTAAAAAGTGAAATCAGCTTGAAATTGAGAACTCATGCTATCCACTGACAGCCATTTTGAGGGCTTACTCACAGTCTCATGAAATGCATGGAATAGAGGCCATTAAAAGCTTCTTGCTGTATGTGTTAGTTTTTATCACTGTAATGAATTCCTGAAAAAAATAACTTGAAAAGCAGTAAGTTGTTTATGGTTTCAGTTCATAGTTAGGTGGCTCCATTTTTTTCTGAGCCTGGGATGAAAGACAAAAATGTTCAAGGGCAACATGGAGCAGAGCTACTTGCTTTATGGTCATCAGAAATTAGAGAGAGACAAGGAAGGGGCCAGGGAAAAGTTTTACCCTTCCAAGTTACACCCCTAGTATTTATTTCCTTCAGCCAAACCCCTCCTCCTAATTTCTAGCACCTCCCAAAGCTGTCATCAAATTATATATCCACCAATAGATTAATCCATTGATGAAGGCAGAGCCTCATGACTCTATGATCACTTCTCAAAATCCCTATCTCTTAATAGTTCTGCAATGGGAACCAAGACTTCAACATGTAAACCTATGTGGGATTCTTCATTAATGCATGTCTCTGCCCCCACACACCAACAACTTAAGGTATAATGATTACTTATAAGGTATAAGTAATCAGTCATTTAAGGCAGCTTGTGTTAAACCTTTCATTAGCTTGTTCAGTAAAGTTCATTTAGCTCTTACCACATGCAAAACACTTTTCTAAGTACCACACAGGCATACTACCTGCACTACAGCTCCATGTTCCCATGTGTAAATCCTGACTTATCACCATCTAACAGGTGAGAAGGTTTAGAAAGATACTAAATGAAGGAGACAGGAACTAAGCACTAAGGAACAAGTTACTTCTCTGCCCACCCTCACCAAAATTTCCCTTCCTCTGTACCCTGAAGCCCACCAGTGTGCAACTGGGTACAGTTGCAGCCCACTTGGAGGCCAGTGTCAGTGTAAGCGCACATTATGGGGCACTGTTGTGACAGGTGCTCATCTGGAAGGCATGGTTGGGGCATCATGGCTATCATGGTATGTGACAAAAAAAAACAACACAGAAAACACCTTGGTGGTTCACAGTGTTGGTGTTTTAAAGGTAGGCAAGAGGATATGCAAGGTTCTAATAGGAATAATATTGGGAATTTGACTATTATTATACTGTTATTCAGGCTTTATATAAATAAAATATCCTGAAATGTTTCCTACCATGCTTTATTCATCTACTGATGAATGGGAACTGACTATATGAAGCTCTTTTAGAGACTTATAGGGGATGAACAAAGATAGCCAATGCTTCTGGGAGTTTACAGTACAAACTAGTTGTCTTAGGGCTTCTATTGCTGTGAAGAAACATCATGAAGATGGCAACTCTTATAAAGTGTAGTAAAAGGGGAGCAGGCCTGCTTTTAATCTGGCCCAACTCCCACATGGCTAGTTTATACCCCAAAATAACAACACACAAATTGTATCCATTTAAGCACTGCCTGGCC
>LOEQ01010572.1:4053-14329 GCA_001685075.1 Bramus lutescens | reverse complement strand
ATGGAGGAGGGAGTGGGCGTGGCTTGTCTCTTAAAGAGACAGAAAACCATTACAGTATCGCTAACTAAATTTCACAATTTACTCAGATTTCTCTGGCTTTTACCCACTGTGTGTTTTGGTTCTATCTTTACAATAGGTTATCATGTCTGTCTCCTGGCTTTCCTCATTTTTCACAATTATCACAGGTTTCAGATTATCTGTAGAATGCCCTTTCCCTCAAACAATACTTTTGTTAGCCTGGGGTTCTGGAATGTAAGAAGACAACCAGGACCCACTTCAGCACATAAGACCAAGATGACTAATCACTGTGAATCATGGTCACCTTATAGTAGTGTTTGCCAGGTTTCTGTGCTGTACACATACCTCTTCCTCCCTCCACACTGCACTTTTGGAAAGGAAAGTCAACATAAACAAACCAAACTTACAGAGTAATGAGCTCTATCAGTCTCCTTGAAGGCATCATATCTCCAGGAATCATTGGGATTCATCTGTACTGGAAATCTGTCTGTTGTCCCCCTTTTATTCAGTCATATATGTAACTATGGATTCCTTGATATTTGTATTATACTATTCATAATGGTCCAACACTATTTTATTGCTGAAATGATTCAGGCTTCAGTCATAAGAAGTTCTTTTAGTTAGAATTTATGCCTCTTTCATACTCAAACATTTTATACTTCTTTCATACTCAAATATTTTAGAATTCTTCAAGGTACCTCAGTTTATGGTTAGAGCAAAATGTTCTGAATTCATCTTATACATTCCCTGCCCCACTTTTAGAATCAGGTACAGCTCTAAAGCATGTTAGTTCCTTTATTGGACAGTAGTGTTAAAAACCAAGATATGGGTACTAGGTAATCACACTCATCTGGCATATTCCCTTATACTCTCTATACCTGCAATCACCAGCCACAGAGTAGACAGACCAGCCTCTACATGAATGTGTGGCTTAAGTCATGTAGAACTTCTAACATTCAAGATATCACTGTTAGGCAAGCTTTTTGGACCTCTGGGGAAGCATGTTTGTAGTAGCATGCAATGTATAGTTCAACCATGGAAGCCAAGAGCAATTTATGAATTGCTCTTGGAATTAAGTAGGAATTCTTAAAGATCAGATAGCATTAATTTAACTAAAATCCCCTCATCGCAAGGCTGCTTTGAATTGTTTGGTCTATGGGGCAATCAATCCCTTGAGGAAGGTTGCATTCTACAATCAGGAAACACTTTCCTTTGAGTACAGAGAAGACATATGGCTAATTAGATTCCCAGCTGTTTAAAAAACTTCAGATAAATCTCTGTGTTAGCCAGGAAGTTGTCTCTGGTGTATCCCCACAGAGAGATCCAACTGGGCTGTCCAATATTTTGGTCAACTTTAGATGGAGTTGGAGAAGCAATTTTCTCAAATTTTCAGATGCTACAAAACTGTAAGCTAATATGTTAAAAGTGGAACACAAGACTAGACAGCCTGACAGACTTTCATGCAGAAAGAACAAGAAATTTTAACAGGGTAAAAAATAAAGTTGTGTAACTAGGTATTTAAAATTACTTGCATAAGGGTGGGGGTAATTACTTGGCACCAACTCATGTGAAAATAGCTAAGGATTTTTACTGTGTGAAACTACAAGTGAGCTAACAATGTCCAAAGCTGCCAGAGAAGTGATGCCTGCTCGGGTTGGAGTAGCGGCATGCTGTGCTCAGCTTCAGTGCAATTACCACCCCAAAACTGGCTTCCTAAGCACACAGCTCCAGGATCGTTATTGTCATTTCATAGCAATACAACATTTTTACAATGTTTTTAAATTTTGGATAAGCTTTTATTTTTTGTTTTGGTTAAGTTTTTGTTTGTTGGTTGACTTTTTGGCTTTTTGATGTTTTGTTTTGCTTTGTTTTTCAAGACAGGGTTTCTTTGTGTAGCCCTAGCTATCCTGGAATTAGCCCTGTAGACAAACTCACAGAGATCTGCCTGTCTCTGCCTCTCAAATGCTGGGATTAAAGGTGGGTACCACCACCGCCAGCTTTGATTAAACTTTCATCCACATAGTTATGGGGTATATAGTGATATTTGGTGCATATTTAATGATCAAAATCAGTGTAATAGCATATCTATACTTCAGACTAATAGATTATCTTTAGCTGTGGTCATCCTACTGTGTTATAGCATATACTAGCACTTTTTCCTCCTGTCTGGCTGTATTTTGGTATTCTATCCTTCCCTCCACCTTCACTGGCAGCCACTATTCTACTCTGTAGTTGTCTAAGATGAACACTTAACTTATACATATAAATGAGAAGATAGAAAATATGTCTGCCTTCTAAATACCATATTGTTAACATAAAACAAACTTTTTAAAGTATCTGTCTAAAAGAAGACAACTTGAATAATGGATAGAACCATGCATTTGTGTAATGAGATTCTAAAGGAATTAGAGGGTATGGGCTCAAAACAGAAATGAAGGCAAGTTAAAATGGCCACGTGTAGCTGGGGAAGAAGGAATCCCCACATGTAACTGGGGAAGAAGGAATCCCCACATGTAGCTGGGAAGAAGGAAAGAATCCCCACGTGTAGCTGGGGAAGAAAGAATCCCCACGTGTAGCTGGGGAAGAAAGAATCCCCACGTGTAGCTGGGGAAGAAGGAATCCCCACGTGTAGCTGGCGAAGAAGGAATCCCCACTTGTAGTTGGGAAGAAGGAATCCCCACATGTAGCTGGGGAAGAAGGAATCCACACATATAGCTGGGGAAGAAGGAAAGAATCCCCACATGTAGCTGGGGAAGAAGGAATCCCCATATGTAGCTGGGGAAGAAGGAATCCCCATAACATCGACCCCTTCTTAGAATCCCCACGTGTAGCTGGGGAAGAAAGAATCCCCACGTGTAGCTGGGGAAGAAGGAATCCCCACGTGTAGCTGGCGAAGAAGGAATCCCCACTTGTAGTTGGGAAGAAGGAATCCCCACATGTAGCTGGGGAAGAAGGAATCCACACATATAGCTGGGGAAGAAGGAAAGAATCCCCACATGTAGCTGGGGAAGAAGGAATCCCCATATGTAGCTGGGGAAGAAGGAATCCCCATATGTAGCTGGGGAAGAAGGAATCCCCATATGTAGCTGGGGAAGAAGGAAGTTGCTTTGTAAATGGAGACTGCTCGTTCATTTCCCGGCTGCCCAATCCAAAAAAATCTCTCAGAAACTATAATAATTACAGTACTGCTTGACCACTAGCTTATGAATCTTTCTAAATAGTTCTTATATCTTAAATTGACTAATTTTTATTGTTCTGTATATTGCCACGAGGCTGTGGCCTACTAATAAGGTTTTCCAGTGTGTTCTTCTCCTTTGGCAGCTACATGGCATCATTTACATACTCTCTCTATAAATCTCTGTTCAGATTTTCTGCCTTGCTTTGCTCTGCTAAGCCATTGTCCATAAGAGCCTTCTTCATCAACCAATAAAAGTAACACATATACAGGAGGACATTCCATATCATCTCCCCTTTTGTGTCTAATTAAAAAGGAAGATTTTAATTTCAGCATAGTAAAATTACAATAAAACAGATATTAAGCAAGAATTACAGCTACAATACTTCTTTGTGAGTCTAAAGTTTTATATCTACTTTTTTATCATGACTAAGGAAAACTATAATTATAACTATCTATTATTCAACTCCATCAAAGACCTCAGAAGGATGTACTAATTAAGTAAACAGGAAGTGCATTGTAAGCAACTTCCAAAGTACTGGACTTGACAGAGCCATCTTGCTGCCTGGACAGTCACCCAAAGTTCTTCTGTAACCTTGGGGCATCCATCTTCAGCCTATAGGCCCATAGTATCCAGCAGACTTTTCTGTGAAGCAAGAAATTTGGAATATTGTTTTGCCTATATTGGCAGTTTGTCAGTCACTTTCTTCTGTATCCTGCAGTATATATGGCAGATTTTTTTTCATGAAGCAAGAACACTGAAGGACCATCCCATCTTTTGGAAAGTTTAGCAATCACTTTTCTGTGAGTCCTGCATTCCAGTTCATACAGCATAACATCAAACAGTCCAGGCAAGAGAAGTTTCTTGCCCAAATGACTAACCTTGTCACAATGAAGGCAAATTCCTTATCAACTTTCTTCAATGCCTATCATCCTCCTAAAGTAGATTGTTGCTGCCAGAAGCAGACATGTCTAACTGTTGAGAAAAGTCTAAGTTCTTAAAACAATTTAAATGTCATATTCAGTTAGATAGGTATTCTATCTAACTGAAATATATCTCTATATATCTTTGTATACCTAGAAAACCTAACATAATTAAATGTTTGATTATTATAGATGACCATCTATTAATCTATATTTCTTAATTATATATTACATTTTAAATAAGGTACACAAATACAATATTTCTGGTTAAACAAGAGCAGAAATACATATACAGTGTAACAAAATCAACCTTAAATTTGTATCAATAAACAAAGATCCATACCAATACAAAATATTGATCTTTATAATCATAGCCCCCTTATTTTTTTAAAAAAAAGTTTGACTGTGATCATTTAACCATTTATAATCAACCCCCTTTAAATGAAAACAAACATTTATAAATGATCATTTTGAGAATTTGGATGTAGTTTTGAGACTACTTCTTGCTAATTATTGGACAAAGTATTCTTAGGTTTCACAGAGACCTTTCAGGGGGTCTTCTTCCATCAAACCACATTAGCCTGGAATGAATCCACAGACTCTCATTTCCTGTGGAAACAAAAGCATAACCTCTTTTCTAAAGCAACATACCCTTAGACTCAAATTTTGAAGTCATGATACCTTTTTGCTGGTTTAACTTAGCAGCCCCTAGAATCAAATGTCTCTCTGCACTCAAAAAAATTCAAAGAAAACACAATAATATACATAATCCAGAATCTTTGTGCATCTTTATGTGGCTTGTTTTTCTTTACTCCCTTAATCTATGACTGTCTGTACTCTTTTATATTACTTTTATTGTCTCTTTAAAGACTTTGAATTTTTAAACCTATTTCTTTTTATAACTGTCTATACTTTTTCTTCTCTTTCCCAAGCCTATGTACATTTATCCAACACTGTGTCCCATTCGGAGACCTTTTTTTTTCCTGAATCTGTCTTTATTGTATATCTGTAATCATTTTCTGACAAGGAATGGTTTTTTTTCTAAATACTAAGTGGCATGGCTAGGACTAAGGCTGCTTTGCCTTTTGGCCCTGCCCAGTCCAACATGGCAGAGAGAGGTACCTTTATCACCAGCTCTGAGAGCCATGATCACTGCCCCAGATGCAGGGACTCAGCTGGTCTATATCACTATTAAGTAAGTTGTAACATACTGTTCACAGACCCCATTTAACTGTAGGACCTCCTGAAAGAGCCAGAGCTATTCATGCTGCTAGTGTCAGCATGAACCAGGAAGCCATTTCTTAATGAAGCCATGCAGTGTTTTGCACTTATACTGAGGCAGGAAGCTGTCTCTTAGAGGACCTGCTCCTCTGCTCACTGTCAGCAAACAGAACCTACCTGGGGAAAAAAGCAGCTACCAAGAAGCCGTGCTTAACGCTGTTCTTTTGTGTCTAGAATTCATTCTCAAGCTCTCAGTTTTTATGTGGATTCCCCATGCTGGAGCCATTTGTAAATGGAGAATGTTCATTCATTTCCCAGTCACCCAATCCAAATAATCACACAGAAACTATTAATATGTATATTAATTACAAAACTGCTTGACCAACAAGACAGGACTCGAAACAATGGGAATCAGTTCCAAAGAGGCAGAGTGAAAGAACTGACTAGCAATGAAGAGCAATCATCATATTATAACATACCTCAGAAGCAACAACCTCCTTTAATTACCTCTATTTGAGCAGACACTAATGGGAATTCCAAGGATGGATAGAAACTAGGTAGATGCAGTCCTTTAAAGAATCTGGATGCCTATTCACTGCAAGTATACTTACAGAGTTATGTTTAAGCATATTTAGTCAAATACAATTTAAGATTCCTATAATAGTGTCTTATTTTTTCTTTTCTCTCATTATTCCAACCTTTTCAGTTTTCAGAAAAGTGAAACAAGAACACAAATGGAAAGGTACAGGAACATTCAATCTTCTGTCAAAAGCACAAATACCACAACATGATTAATTATAAAGTAAAAAATTGCCATTTTGTAGAACAAAACACTAGCCCACTTGGTAAAATTACATCATGTATTTCCACAAAAGAAACATTACTTGTGAGAGTGAGTGATGAATGTTAGACCATATCTTTGGCCTGTGCCCCTGTCAATTATGGGGGAACTCCCATCACTGTGGAGTTAAAGAATGTGGACTGTTTCCCAATATGTGCTTTGTTTTCATTTATATCTGTGTATGTTTTCTAGTCTGGGACAACCTGTCCCTGAACAGCTGGAAGCAGGCAGTATGGTCAAGAATTCTAAGCCAAAACACATTAACTAGTGATGCTTGATACTGCCAGAAGTGACTGCCGACCGTGGGAATTACCCCTCTTGAACTTTTACACAGCTGTATGTTCTAACTCACTGGAGGAAAACTGTTTCCTAGGAAATTCATTGTTTTTAGACCATAAAGTTTGTCAGTTCAGCACCCACACTGTTCTTACAGCTTACAGACTAATGTGCATGCAAGCCAGGTCATGGTGGGACACACTGCAGTAAGTGTGAGGAAAACTCTTACAGCAATCCATCTGGAAGATGCATTTGTAAGTGAATGTTAAAAACACAAGTGCAGTCAGTTGGATCTACTATGGACATGCCACAAAAAAAAACAATGAGTTTCATTTTTTTTGATGTTGATTTTTCAAGACAGGGCTTCTCTGTGTATCCCTGAATGTCCTGGCACTCACTCTGTAGACCAGACTGAACTCAAACTCACAAAGATCTACCTGCCTCTGGCTCCCAAGTGCTTGTATTTAAGGCATGTGCCACCATTGCCCAGCAATTTTCATATCCTTGTATTTTTTTAAGAAATTTGAACTTAGAACATAAATACACCTTAATTCTAGCTTTGAAAATAGTATTTTTATAGTCATATATGACTTTTTTCTTTTAGCATTATTAGCCTACGTTAAATATTAGCCTTTATTAAAATTTCTCTGAGTTATTACAATGGAACAAACATCTAAGGCCATAGTTGACTATAGCCAAACTTCTGCTATTTGGAAGGCTGTGGAGGGAAACTGATCCCTGAACAGAAGTAGAATCTGATAGCTACATAGGTCACAGGAAGTCAGAGATGTGTCATGTATGATTCTCAGGACTTCAGGTCTATCGCATAGTTACTATTTATTGAACATTTACAGAATGCCTGATGGGTACTGCAGATGATACAGGGTGATCCTCTGTCTTCTTGTATTTGAGGTCCATGCCTTTCAGTTCATGTGTGAGTTCTATCTGTAGGATTCAGAACAGTCCTGCCCACTTCATCATTCTGCAATGGAGGCATTCAACATTCATGCTGCCCAATGGAGAAGCTACTAGTCACATGTAACCATCAAGAACTTAGAGTATAAGTATTGCAAGTGGGGGATGTAATTATGCATTTCTGAATTTTACTCATTTAACATGTGGAGCCATGTTGGAGGAGAACCATTTGTTGGTTCCCGGACGCCTGGCTAGCTTAGACTCAAAATATTAACACAGAAACTGTATTAATTAAATCAGTGCTTGGCCCATTAGCTCTACCTTCTTATAGGCTAACTCCCACATATTAATTTAACCCATTTATATTAATCTGCGTATCACCACATGACAGTGGCTTACTGGCAAAGTTTTGGCATGTCTGACTCTGGTGGCTTCTCTCTGATTCTGCCTCCTTCCTCCCAGCATTCAGTTTAGTTTTCCCTGCCTACCTAAGTTCTGCCCTGCTATAGGTCCAAAGCAGTTTCTTTATTCATTAATGGTAGTCACAGCATACACAGGGAAATCCCACATCAGAGCCAGTGAGTTGGCTCAGTAGATAAAGGTCCTGTCATTAAGCCTGATGGCCTGAATTTGATACCTAGAGCCCACATAGTAGGACAGAAGGGATTTCTATTAGTTGTTTTCTGACCTCCACACATGTACCATAGCACATGTGTATATACAAAAATAATATAAAATATTGCATGTGATTAGTGGGCACATATTAGACAACATAAATTTGTTTGTTGCATTGATGTTTGCATTGATGTAAAAGAATTTTTATATCTCAGTTTAAAATATGCTTATAAAGTAAATGTAAAAAATGATAAATATGATGTGACCATAAATCATGGTGAACCCTACATTATCTCCTGTATAAATGTGTACTTTTGGTTAAAAATTTGTCACTATGTCCTTGCCCTGTTTCACTGTATATCCTTAATTATTTTCTTCAGATAACACTTATCTCAGTTTTCTATATATAATTGGCTATTTTAAAACCAGAAAGGAAGGGTAAACAAGATAGCTCAGTGAGTATAGGTGCTTGTTGCCAACCTTGACAACATGGAGAAAAGAAAGAGCTGACTCCTACAGGTTGCCCTCTGACCTCCACATGAACAATCAGGGAAGAGGACTTGGGGTGATATAATGCTTATTTAGAATGCAGGAAAAAATCAATTTTGAAACATTTTTTAAAATTTATTTATTATGTATATGGTGGTCTGCCTGCATATATGCCTGTACTCCAGAAGAGGGTACCAGATATTACTACTGATGGTTATGAGCCACCATGTGGTTACTGGGAATTGAACCCAGGACCTCTGGAAAAGTAGCCAGTGCTCTGAACTGCTGATCCATCTTTCCAGCCCAATTTTGAAACATTTTTAAAAGAAGGAATGTTGTAATTTGGGATTCTCCTCTTCATGCTATATGTTTTATTACCATTGGTTAATAAAGAAGCTGTTTAGGCACAATGGCTTAGCAGAGTAAAGCCAGGTGGTAAATCCAAACAGAGATATTTATAAAGAGTAGGTGGAATCGGAGAGATGCCATGTAGCCGCCAAAGGAGAAAGATGCCAGAAAACCTTACCGGTAGGTCACAACCTCGTGGGGATACATAGATTAATAGAAATGTGTTCATTTAAGATATAAGAGCTAGCTATAAAAATTCCTGAACTATAGACAAAACAGTGTTGTAATTAATATAATTTCTGTGTGATTATTAGATCTGGGCTGTCTGCTCTCTCCATATCTCTTCAACACAAAGGATAAAGAAGGGGAGAGGGAAGTGAGAGAACCATCACCTTTCACAATAGCCACAAATCACATAAAATATCTTGGGGTAACATTAACAAAAGATGTGAAAGACCTATTTGATAAGAACTTTAAATCTTTGAAGAAAGAAATTGAAAAAGATACCAGAATATGGAAAGATCTCCCATGCTCTTGGATAGGAAGGATCAACATAGTAAAAATGGCAATCTTACCAAAAGCAATCTATAGGTTCAATGCAATCCCCATCTAAACACAATTCTTCACAGGCCTTGAAAGAACAATAATCAACTTCATATGGAAAAAAACGCAGGATAGCCAAAACAATCTTTTATAATAAAGGAACTGCTGGAGGCATTACCATCCCTGACATCGAGCTCTATTATAGAGCTTCAGTAATGAAAACAGCCTGGTATTGGCATAAAAACAGAGATGTTGACCAGTGGAATTTAATTGAAGACCCGGATATTAATCCACACACCTACAAACACCTGACTTTTGACAAAGAAGCAAAAATTATACCATGGAAAAAAGAAAGCATCTTTAACAAATGGTGTTGGCATAACTGGATGTCAACTTGTAGAAGAATGAATATAGATCCATATCTGTCGCCATGCACAAAACTCAAGTCCAAATGGATTAAAGACCTCAATATAACTCTGACCACACTGAACCTGATAGAGGAGAAAGCAGGAAGTAACCTTCAATGCATGGGCACAGGAGACCTCTTTCCTAAATATAAACCCAGTAGCACAGACAATAAGAGCAACAATAAATAAATGGGATATCCTGAAACTGAGAAGCTTCTGTAGAGCAAAGGACACAGTCACTAAGACAAAAAGGCAGCCTACTGAATGGGAAAAAATCTTCACCAACCCCACATCAGACAAAAGACTGATTTCCAAAATATATAAAGAACACAAAATATATAAAGATATTGGACATTAAAATTCTAGATAACCCAATTAAAAAGTGGTATTCTGAACTAAACAGAGAATTTTCAACAGAAGAATTTCAAATGGCCAAAAGATACTTAAGGACATGTTCAACCTCCTTAGCGATCAGGGAAATGCAAATCAAAACAACTCTGAGAT
>LOEQ01010571.1:897-35853 GCA_001685075.1 Bramus lutescens | reverse complement strand
TTTCTTTCTTTCTTTCTTTCTTTCTTTCTTTCTTTCTTTCTTTCTTTGTTTTTTCCTATCCAGGATGGTATTGCACATTCTTAGAATATGTTACTTTTTTCTTTTCTCTTATCTAGACATAGTCTAGAAAATTACATGAAAAGCAGGAGACTCGACTGCTTTTGGAAACATGGCTTTGTTACAAAGATTATGTTTCCTCTCAAAAGATGTATTTAAAACTCTAAGAAGGAAATAAACTTTCAACACCCCTATAATTACACATTTCAATGTTATTAAAATGAAGAGATTCGACTTTTCAACATTCAGGGATGATATTTTCCTTAAGCATTCATTCCATTTATTTATTCTGACACAGCTAATTGGCAGAAATTATAAGTTACTTTTCTCTCATGCCTACTCTCTAGTGAAATGTTAGACTTGAGTTTCCTGTCTTGACTCTGGAGATTTGACAGCTGTTACCACCCTCTTCAATCACTGTAGAAAATGTGACTCCCTAGCTCTAAGAAATCTAAAGGTGTGAAGAAGATTGGGAAGAGTGATCATTTTCTCTCCCTTCCTTGGGTGTTTTCCTGTTAGCCAGTAGTGTTTCCATCAGCCCTCTGAGCTGAATGAAATTTTGAGATCTATACCCAAGCCTGTCAATATCTCATTCTCTTCACTGCATTGAATGTGTGGCCCTGTGTGACAGAATCCTGTTTCTTACACGCTAGTGATTTCTCCATGGTGCTATGACAAAGTGAAAGAAAACTGATAACGTGTTTATTAACTTCTAGAAATTCTCTCTCACCCTTTGCCTCAAACAAAGCAAAGGGCTTTGTACTTTGCCCTTGTCATTGTAGAATTGTTTTGAATGACAGTAAATAAACGCGAATTGCCAATTTGGGTTCTTAGTGACCCAGAGGTCACCTCTGGCATGAGGATGGCCAGGCTCACACAATCTTTGTGTTTTATGAAGTCTTTCCCATAACTTTGGTGAGTTTATAGGATTCCAGGTCCTGTAGTTAAGTTATGACAGTGTGATCTGTGAGATGATTGTGTACTTTTCAACAATCCTTAGGAGTGTAGTTTAAAAATACTTTTCCCTATAAAACCTAAGTGTATTTATGCAATAAGTAGGTTTTGTTACAATGGCACTCTATCAGGTACCATGCTCTCTCTCTCTTTAGATTAAAAGTACTTCTTTATTGGTTTCCAAGGACATTTGCAAACTAAGCCTCATAAAGAGGCTACTTTTGTCTCTTTATTGTCGATATAACTTAAAGTCTAGCAAGAAAGAATGAGAGGAAGAAACAAAGGAAACAAAAGCAAGCAAATAAACAAAGGCAGACAAGCTCATATTAATGTGCCATACCTACAATAATAGTACTTTGAACTGGTGGGTTCCACCACAAGAGAATGACTGCATGGAAGGGAGAAACTGATTTCCAGTTACGCTGCTAATGAGGGACGTGCCCAGTGTGTACCCTTCACTAGTATTTTCCTAAAGGAAGACTCCTGTCTACCTCAGGGTTCTTGTTTAGGGGACAGGTGATTTTATAGGAAACTCCCAAACTCTTCCCAAGGAACCATCTCATTTTACACTTGGACAAGCAAGAAATAAGAACTCCTTCACTCCACATGCTTGTCAACATTTTTTCTTGCAGTGTTCCATTTTAGCTATTCTGGTCTGCACGTGATAGTATTCCTCTGCTGTTTAGGTTTGAATTATTTCACTACTAACATGATATACAACACATTCTCATATACATTATTGAACTCTGGCTGTCTTTAGTGTTGTGTGTTTTAATTTTGACCCATTCTTTGGGTTTTTCTTTCTTATTTTTGGGTTTCAAACATTGCCTGCAGATTTTGAGTAGCAGCCCTTTATGATAATTGTTTAAGAAGTATTAGTCTGTGGCTCATCTTCTCATTCTGTTGACAGTGTAATTCATAAGCAGAAGTTCTATTCTATTTTGTGTTTTAGTAAGTCTAAGTTATCTGTTATTCAGTTATGAATTCATGCCTTTGATATTAAACCCAAAATGTCGAAGTCATACTTAAGACCACCTATGTTTTCTCCTGACACATCTTCTAGAGGTTTTCGTGCTTTTATGTTTGCATTTAGATATGTGATTCACTTGGGGTACATTCTTTTGAGACACAAGATACGTGTCTAGGTTCATTTTGCTACATATATCAGCAAATGTTGAAAAGACATTTTTTTCCTCCATTATATTGTTTGTTTTTTCTTTGTAAATGATCAGACAGCTTATTCACATGGGTCTGCTATCACTTTGTCTGTTCTTTCATCATCTTGGTTAATGTTGAGCTGATTTCTTTATGTATAGAAAATCTTGAACTTGAGTAATGCCAGGTCTCCAACCTTGTTCTTCTCCTTCAATATTGCATTCACTATTCCAGGTCTTTTGTGCCTCTATATAGCTTTTTAACTTTTTTATTATGTGCATTTGTATAGGAATCTGCATATCATGATGCATGTGTGGACATTGGAGAACAACTTGTAGAAATTGGTACGGGTCCTTCTACCATGTGGATCCTTCTGCTGTATGGGTCCTCGGTTTCAAATTCAAACTCAGTTAAATCAGGCTTCAGCATTAAGTGCTCCCTGAGCCATCTCATGGATCCCCTTGGGAGTTTTTACATTAACTTTGCATCCTGCAACATTGCTGTTATTGTTTATTTGTTTCAGGATTTTTTCTCATTTACTTTTAATTTTCTACATTTACAACTCTAAACAAGGGCAGTCTTATTTTTTCTATCCCAATATGTATTGTTTTATGTTCTCTTCTTGTCCTAGTGCATTGGCCAGTAACTCTAGTATATTTTTTAAAGGAAGAGGTGAAAAAGATGATCTTACCTTCTTCCTTATTTCAGATAACTTCAGATTAACCAATGTGATGTACAAGGTTAACTCTGAGATATTTTATAGGTATTTAACTAAGTTAACATAGCTTTATATTTTCAATTTGTCTCATCTATTTTGCATGTTTAATAGATTAATTATTTACTAAATGTCTATTAAATATTTACTTAGTACTTAAAACGATACTACTTTTCTTGAGTTGTTCTGTCTAGTGTGAGGTAAGTTCAAACTTTGCTATATATACAAATTCACTTACAAACCAACAGAGATAATTGGAAGCCAAACCAAAGCTTTAGGTTAATATTATGCACAAATTTTGAAGTTGAGTAATAGTGCCAACATTAGCTACTGTGTATATCCCATTTGAATTTTTAACATGTCTCCTGTATTGTGTATATATTATTTCATCACATACCCACTGCTCTCTCTGAATTGCCTTTTTATTAAGATGATCACTGGATAAAGATCCCTGTAGTTACTGAAATCCTCTCTCATGCTTTTCTCCATCTGATTTCCCTAAATGACCCATCCATAACTCTCTGACTTTAAAACACTGCTCTCTACTGTCTCTACTGCCACTACCATCTTTCAACTCTTCCAGCAAGCTTCCTAGCTCATTTGTCTGCTGCTTATCTACTTACAACTTAAACCTTTCCATTGACTAGGGATGATGAAATAAACAAAAAAACGTGTTGTACTTGGTCCTAGAAAACTTGAATCGTGGCCCATTTTACTTAAAATCTCACACCATTGCCTAGCCAATACAACTCCAATCAGGCCATCCCTTCTACCTTCTCTGTTTTAGCTCCTGCATGCTCCAGATGCTTCTCTATCTCAGGGTCTTTCAGTAATTGTTGTTTGGCTCAGATATGCTTTTCATCTAGATAGTTGCATGCTGCCTCTCGTTTAATGACATCTAACAGCCTTCCTCTGAGCATCCAGTATCAGGAACATTCTTTTTTGCTCTATTCCATCACTCTGTAATACTTTTAAGTATACTGCTTTGTTTCTTAGATTGATGAAAGCAAAGAGATAGCTCTACTATTCAGGAATTCATCTGATCCATAGGGTGTAATTAAAACTGTACTTACAGGTGGACAGTACCACCCATCTTCAGATCGAAATAGTCCCATACAATAGAGTGTGAACATGAGACAGTGCCATTCTAAGACCATGATGAGACTAGAGTGATGCTTCATCAGTATTTCATTTAATAAGAGATAAAACCAGAGACATTCATCCAAAACACATAAGTGAGTAGGACTTTATAAACCCTTTTAGTGTGCTCATGATACCGATAAAATTTACTAAGATGTCCAATCCTAGAATCACTGTTGCTTCCCAATGCTATCCAATTTGCTTTCAGTCCAAATCACTTAATAACCACTTCTTAGCGTGACGATCCTTTTTGGCTCCCCATGATGGATGCGCTTCTTTATCGTTACCATGATGGCTGGAGATAATGATTACGAAGCTTGTCATATTTAACTCAGGATGTGGTATATGGCTAGAGGGAAATGCCAGTGCCAATGCTGTGTTGCTTGAGTTTTAGTTTACATTTTACCTGAGAATTCGACTCCATAAGATCAGCAGCTCTGTACTTATTCTGTATTGTATATGCAGAGTCTTAAATGAGCCCCCATTTGGAAAAGCCAGTGTGTAAGTGCTGAATGTCTGACTTGGTCTTTTTACATTGAAGTGTAACAAGTCTTAGAATGGCATATTTCAAACACAGATCCATGTTTCACTTGGAAAAAAATCACAAACAGAACCAGAAACTGAATTTCTTTTTATTTACTTTATCCAAGCAAATGGTATATATGTAATTGGTCTCAGCATTTGAGGTACAGTTAAGAACTATCAGCCTGCTTATTAAGAGATAAACAGTGTTAACATTCAGAAATTAATAATATAGCATGTAATTACAATTACCTAGAATTCTGACTGAATAGGTTATGACTGCCTCATTCTCCTGGGCAATGTTTCAAAACCTCTGCTGCAGACTGTGTCTGGACAGGTAGTAGGGACTGTTTTTCTGGTTTCTGTTGATTGTAGATTTTAATTTTTACAGAAATCTGGATTGTTGGGGGTTTTCTTAGGTTTTTTTTTCCTTTTTTTAAATTTTAAGTGTTTGAAAATTTGTTGCTTTAGAATTTTTAATTATGCTGCAATGGGTTCTTAATAGCCTCAAGTAGCATCTTCTTGTAAGAACTAAAGCATATAAACACGTGTTTTATACCTCAACTGGCATCTTCTTGTAAGAACTAAAGCACATAAACACGTGTTTTACACCTCAGAAATCACTTCACAAATCTCCTCCCATCCTCTGTTTTCACAAAAATCAAACAGAGAGGGTTCAATACATTATAAAGGCTCACAGCTGAACAGTCAGATTTTGTGGAGTTCTTTTTACCTAACTGGATCTAGTGCAAAGTTCCTTTAAAATGAAATATCTAAGAGACTTTGGTTTCTGAGCTACTAAGCCTTTGGTCCTTCTGCTTTGAGATGACTTATGACTTAGGTAATATGGACCCTTCTCAATGCAATAGACAGCTAACACGTCTGCTCTCCTGCAACTCATGACAAAGGAAAAGTCAGATGTGTTACCCCTTTTTTATTTTCCATTATAGAAACTATTTTGTTTTATCATCCAAGATTTTAGTAGGAGAGAGCCTTTATTCAGTACACACTGTTTTTCTGACAGAACAGTCAAAACAGTTAACTGATCACCAAGGCAGGGGCAGACACTATGTCTCATTTTGTGGGTTCCTGAGATTGGAAGAAAATGAAACCATCTTCCACAATCAAATAATTATCTGTTATATAATAAAGCCTTTAATTTAGGAAGACCATTTTACTCTTTAATATATATTTTCCCAACCATTTCTCTTTGCAACCATTCAACACAAATGAATACATCACCACTTCATTTCTGAATTACTATGTGCATCTCTCTCAAAGGATCTGACTTTAAAGCACAAATAAAAATAATAAAAATGATTTTTCTTTGTTCTTTGCAGTCACAAACATATGCAACTCTGGCTTCTAATTGACTCAAAGTGACATTTCCTTCTTTGTTGCTTGATTTCAATTATTTTGCAATTGAGAAATTACCATGAAATACTACCTAACTGGTAAATGTCCTGGAAGATTTTAGAGGATAAAAAGAAACACATAATAGATGGTTTAGAATTTTATCTTCTCTCCCATGTATCTCTTCTAAAGTTAAGGGCTAATGCTCAGGATATCCACTTTGTTTCAACAGGAATAAATTCAGATACAGTCAGCTTTTCCTTTGATTTAGGCAGAATCTTTATATCATTTGTTTTAAAGAACATTAAAGAGAACAGAGACTTAATGAGTCTGGGATTATGGAGGTAGCTTAGACAGAAAAGTACTTGTTTTCCAAGCAATAGGACCTGACATTAATGTCCAGAATCCACATTCCATGAAAAGTCAGGTATATTAGAGAAGTGGATCCCTGGTTCTCTGGTTAAGCATAGCCTACTTGGTGAGCTGTAAGCCAGTGAGAGACTCCGTTCAAAAAACGAACACAGGTGGCACCTTAGGAACAATACTGCATGTTGTCCTCTGATGTCCACATTTGCACAAATGCACGTGTACAACTGGATAAGCATGCCCCTGGCAGGTGCATGCTCGCACTCACATGTGCATTCGCACGCACTCACCTTCACAGACACACACACACATGCACACATCTTCACAGACACACACACTCGCACACCTTCACACACACCTTCACAGACACACACACATGCACACATCTTCACAGACACACACACTCGCACACACACGCATGCACACACCTTCACAGACATACACACTTGCATACACAGCATTATATGTTTCAATATGCCATTATAGGTTTCAATATGTCAATGAACCAAACAGTCAATATTGTATCCTAACATACATTGTGACTCCCAAACTGTGAATGATATCTGTGATTTGTGTGTCATGGTATTCTCTATCAGAAAGGTGCCAAGGAGCACCCCTCCAAAAAATTTCAATAAATAAATAGAATCACACGTTACTTAGGTTCCAGAAACGAATAATGGGTATGTTGCAAAAGTCCTACGTAGAGCAGTAGTTCTCAAAGGATATCCCAGAATGCCTTTGGTGGTTAGTCATCATTGCAGGTTGTATTATAGCACATTCTTGATGAAGACAAACATCTCTACAACACTACTAGAACCATGTTTGCCTTTTTCATTTCTTTCATGAGTGTAAAGGTTTTCCCACAGACTGCACTGTGTGATATTTCATCAGATTAATTACAAAATTGTGTATTAACACAAATTTTTATTAAAAAGATATTTTATAGTTATTTTTATATTTGTTATGCCAGCATTATTTAGCTTATTTAGTTTTAAATAAGATAAATTATTTAGTTTTATATAAGTTATTTAGTTTTAAATATGATAAATCTTTAACATTGTCTATTTACACTCCAATAAAAATTTATTTTTAAGATGTATTTTATTATTTATTGGGGGATGAGGATACTCAGAGAAGCCAGAGAAGACATTGAATCCCCAGGAGCTGGAATTGCTAATGGCTGTCAGCCACCAGCTGTGGGCACTGGGAGCCCAACTTGAGTATTCTGCAAAAATAGTCAGTGCTCTTAAGAACTGCTCCATCTCTCTAGGCCCTAATTTAATTTTAAAAGGAATTAAATTAAAAAATATTAAACCAGGCAGTGGTGGTTCACACCTTTAACTCCCACACTGGGAAGGAAGAGGCAGGTGCATCTCTGTGAGTTTGAGGCCAACCTGGTCTTCAAAGTGAATTTTAGAACAGCCAGAGCTGTTACATAGAGAAACTGTGTCTTGAAAAACAAAAACAAAACAAAAAATTAAAATTTATATTTCTAAATAGAATCTTCAACTACTATATTTTATTCACAAACATCTCTATAGATAACCTGCTTAAGCAATATCATCCATTGTTTCCTCCAGAAGTTTTTAAGAGTAAGACCACTAAGTCTTAGACAAGGGTCTTTGAAGGGTGACTGCTTTAGAGAAATGGTAGATTACTTACAATACATAAACAGCTCTGTCTCCTGTGATTCTGGACAACTGTCCACTCATTTAATTTAGCTCCAGTTGGAGAGTGCCATGACATGTACGTAGAGGACAACTTGAAGTAGTGTGTTCTCTCCTTTTACGTCATGGGTCCTGGGAATCAAACTCAGGTTAAACTCAAGTCATCAGACTTAATAGCAAGGGCTTGACTCCGTACTATTTCACTAGCCCTACACATTCTTTTACATTGTGTATGATGTCACTCTAGAACTTATTCTTTCATGGTAGAAGTTTCTCAAACATAATGCATTTTCTTCCCTGAAGGGATGGATATTTTATTATCATAGAAACCATGCATACTGAGTGGAGCATGAGCCTGGAATGTTGTTTTAACATTACATGTTGATGTGCCCCAATCACATATGAAGTATGTTTTATATGATGTGTATGTACCGATAATAACTTGACATGGTTTGACATCTAAAGGACGTGAGTAGGCTTTGCTTTGATTTGATAACAAATGATGTTCAAGTTCATCCTGTGATGACATCTTTCTCCCTAACTTCCTGATAGCCACGCTTCAGTGCAAGGGAGATATAAGTTAGCCTGGCTGATGGGATTGTGCCCCATAGAGAGTTGTGTATCATGCTTGTGAGCTCCATTTGCCTTCCACATTAAGTTGTGTGTGTAGCATTTACAGAAGTGGGTAAGCTCAGAGCATACTAATGACTTCATTGATTTTTATTGATCTCACCCAAGTTTATATACAAATGCCACTGGCACAAAGCCTGCCACTTCTTGGCAAAGTTCAGCACATCATAGACTGCATAAATCTACACATAAAATTGCAAATAAGAAAAACTTAATCTGTGTTTCAAAGCTCAAAATCTCAATTGATAAGTTGAACTTTTTTGGTAAGGGCTAGTGTTTCTGTGAGAACAGGGCCTAAAGTGGGATTCTGAATTTGTAAATGATGTCTGGACTTCTCTCTTGAAGCCACATTCCTAGTCATTTGACTTCATCTTTCAAAGTGTAGCTATGACATACTGGTTTTGTCTATATTTCTTTTGTTGGCATAAGAGCAAATATGAAGTATAGGATGCTAGAATGAGTTGAGATACAGCACATGCGATGACTCCTGGTACTTATTTATGCAGCTCATCAGCGGGAGCTGTTTTCTGTTTCTTTCCCCTATGGCAGTGCCACGTGCTGGCTGCACCCCCCACGGGTGCTGTCTCACTTATTCACCTGTCCTAGGATTTCATTCATAAAAAGGGCTTCCTTTTAGAATGAAAGTAGACTGTTCTGCTCCCATTGTACTTAAAGACCTGATTCATGACATGTCACAGAGTTTTGCCATCTAGACTCAAAAAGTAGATCTGCAAAAATATACAAAATAGTCTATGAAATGTATAAATATAAAAATGTATGCATATTTTGAAAGGCCTATACCAATGCGTATGTTTCTAGAGTAAGGTAGACTTTCATGATGTCACACAAGAAAGAGATGTTTACAAAAACAAGGAGTCAATAAGTTGGGCTTAAGAATCACGTTAACATATTTGCTCTTTCCATTTGCTTAATAAGCATACTCCGAACCTAAACTATGAGCTGACTTTCCAATGATGAGATTGGCCAGGTGGTGGCTGCGGGCGCCTTTAATCCCAGCACTCAGGAGGCAGAGGTAGGTGGATCTCTGTGAGTTCTAGGCCAGTCTGGTCTACAGAGCAAGTTCCAGGAAGCCAAGGCTACACTGAGAAATCCTGTCTCAAAAAATTGAAAGAAAAAAGAAAGAAGAGAAAAGAAAAGAAAACCAAACGAATGATAAGATTGAACAAGTCTCATTTCTCTAGCTGTTAATTATCTACAAAGAAGTAGAAAAAGAAAGATACAAACTATAAGAAATCAGTAGTTACTGGATAAGTGCTACAAAGTGCTGTGGGAACTGTGACTAACTAGCTGGCTAGAGACTTCAGGAAGGCTGTAAGAAAGAGTAGCATTTGAGCATGGTACAATATAATGTGTGGGAGTGTACCAGAAATTTCTTAAATGGGAAAGGGCATCCCCAGATAGAAAAGACAACATGTTCACGCCAGAGAGGACGTAGGAGAACACAGCATCCTGGAGACAATGTGAAAATTAGAACAAGTTTCTTTGAAAAAGAGTTTGGCAGATTGACTCATGATCTATACAAACATGTACATCTTTAGCATAGTAATCCCACTTATAGGAGCTTATGTCATGGAAAAGCACAGAACAAAAAAGTTTTATTTATAATGACAGAAATGCAAAATAAAAATTGGTTTATTATCTAAAAGGCACAAAATAGTTATGTAGATTAGAGCACACAGTTTCATTGATAATTCTGTTGCCCAGGTTAATAATAATGAGTGTTCTAAATCGATAGAAGTGCATCTATGCTATAGTATGAATTTATCAAACAATGATATGTGGCAATTTTAAAGAGATCTGTACCTATAGATATGGTGAGGAACTCAAAGTCCAAACGCAGACATCAGCAACAATCACAAAATGTTTTGTCAAGGTGGTAGGCCCGTGACTGATTTACTCTAGTTAACTTACCATGCGATGGCCCTGTTGGTTACTAACTCAGGTAGTGCTTTCTGAGTGGATGTACATTTTCATGTGTAAGAAGTGTGAGAGGACTCTCTGTTAGCAGAGATAAAGAAACTGATCATGTACCAAACATATTTTTCAATTTTTTTAAAAAAATCTGTTTCAGAATCCATCCAGTCTATCGTTAAAAGTGTTATATATTAGTAATGTGCTAGATGGTCCAGCACTGAAGGCTGGTGTGACAGTGGGCCAGGAGTATGTGGGGGAGGGGAATACATATTGAGGAATATGTCTCATTGTAAGGTACAAAACAAGCTACCTGAGAAGCATCTGGAATACATGTTAAGTATGCAGTTTTTAGTCTCATCCTTAAAGTTAGAATTTCAAGAGAAAGTTATAAGTTAATAAAGATTAATGTAAGGTTACAAGTTGCATATGTAATACGTACCCTAATTCTAAGACATCTTTAGTTAGGAAAACGAAATTAGTAATAGAAATTCTCATAAAACATGGTATGGTGCAAACTTGAAACGTTCTTTTTCGCCTTGATTTTCCTTATATTTAGGTAGGACTTCGTTCCTAGTTCAGGTTCCTAACCAGTTTCCTGACATAACAAGGGTAAGACACTCCCTTCCCACTAGTTAAAGTGTGCATTTCCTGTGCCCTGTGTGTGTGTTTATGTTCACACCCAGGGCTGGGAAGTCAGTCGGCTGTGGTTTTCTACAGCTACCCTTGTTGCTTTATTCTTGCTGCTTGCAGCATCAATATGGTGTAAGGTTCCAACAGGCTTCCACTCACTGCGCCTTGTTTCCTGTGGCTTGCTACTGAATTGGATCAAGGATTTGTGTTCCTTTACCCTTTACCACTTTCTCTTTTTCTTATGTTCTCCCTGACTCCTTGTATTTCTGATGAACTTACCCATGGACTATAGCTTTAATGATTAGTTTTTTTTTTTCTTAATCAACCCTTAAATAGAGGTCAGTGACCTCTGCTTGGGAAAGGGTATTGTCCTCCTCCACTATCTCACTAAAGGCAGTTGATGCCAAGCCTGATACCTGAGGTCTGTCACTGTGTTTTGCATAGTGGAAGGGGGAAACTGACTCCTGATTCCTGCAAGCTGTCCTCTGACCTCTGGATGCATGTCATGGGCCACATACATACGCATGACGCATAAACACACACACACACACACACACACACACACACACACACATCCATATACCACATACACACATAAATGTTAAAAACTCAACCAAAGATAAATCCTTTTACTAGAGGTTTTTCTTAAACAATCTTGAGTCTGAAGCTCTGACACAGTCCTATGATTCTCATCTAAGGACACAGTTCTTGCTAACTGTGCAGACTCAAGCACTCTACATCAGAAAGACTTCACGAAACTGTCTAGCAATCCAGACAATAAGGTTTCTTCACAGTTTTTAAGAAATTGAAAATAACTATTGTAGAGCACTGAAGTTAATTTTAATTTGAAAGTTATTCATATGTGACCTATTTTCAAGAATACAGATGTTTCTTAATCACTGTAAACCTTAATTCCTATATAATTAAAGATATAATATAAATAGTTATACTATGCAATAAGTGTAGTAAAAATATAACAAAATAGTTCTCAGGATATAATGCTTTTGGAGAGACTTGAGGTTACTTTTTCTTATTTCTTTTATTTCTGAGAATTTATGTATATATAATTACATCATGTCTTCCCTCCCTTTCCTTCCTTCAGATCTAACCATCTACCCTGCCATGCTCTCTTTCAAATTTGGGGCCTCTCTTTTCATTAATTATTGTTGCATACATACATGTATATGTACTATATAACCCTAAACTCACAAATACAGCCTACTCAGGATATTATACTGTTACTTATATGTATGTTTTCAGGGTTGGCCATATATTTTTGCTTCTTCAAAACCTATATGAGGCTAGGGGTGGCTCTGTCAGTAAAAGCGCCTGCGGCTTAAACATGAGAATCTGAGAATGAGTCTTCAGCAATGATGCCAACAGCAGGCATGGCAGCATGTGCCTGCAGTCCCAACACTAGGAGGAAAGGGTATGGAGCTCTCCAGCATGTCAGTGTAGTCAGGATGTGCTCCAGGTGCAGCGCAGAAGCAGTTCAAAATACCCAGGTGGAGCATGATCAAGGAAGATACCTGGTATCAATCTCTGGCCTTGTGCATATATGTACATGCCATACACATCTGTATACAGCTATACACACATGTACACGCCCATATGCACATGTACACACCCATACACACATGTACACAAACCACACACACACAAATACATAAAAATACCGCCTAGAGAAATATCAGTATCAAAAAAAGCTAAAAGGCAAGAATAGAGAGGAAGGAAACACTGGTCTATAAAATTTTATTCACTTAGCTCTCAATCCTTCTCTTACCTGTAAAACACACCTACAGGTGTTTAGTTAGTAGGTAAAAGGACTTTAGCCATCTTTTGTTCTTCAAACAAGGGTTGCCACTATAACAGAGGAAAAGAAGCCAAAACTAATAATAAATGTGCATAAAGACAGTCTGCTGTGATGTTCCCACCAGTTCTATTTTCCCCTCTTGTAAAAAAACGAAAAGGTTCCAAAATAATTCCTTGCATGATATTGTCTCTCAACGGGAAGTGACTTCCTGACATATGTCTTTCAAAAAGTCGTCTATGCATCCCACTTCCTGTTCATGATGACTACAGGGTGGCAATTTACATTTTCACAAGATTATCTGCAGCTCCTCAAATTCTTCTAACAGGAGAATTCTTGGGAACTCAGCACAGTGGCTTGTGTTGGTAATCCCAGCACTCAGGAAGTTGAAGGGAGAAGACTTTAAGGTTGGTGGCCATCTTGGGCTGCAGAGAGAGTTCCAGGCTCACCTGAGCTACAGATCTTGTCTGCCACAAGACAAAAATTAAACAAGAAATATACTGAAGCAAACCATTTTGTATTCCCTAACCTATAGACATTCATTTGAATATTTCAGGGGTCTTGCTCTCTTTTCTCAATAGCAGAGGCTTTGGGGGCCTCACCAGTGCTATATGGGCAGATATTTGTAAATGGAGAGGGCGGGTGGAGGGCCCATCCTACCTCTTACTTGACATCAACTTCTCCCAGTCCTAAAATGCCACTCTGGTTAATAGTTGTTAATTTAAAAAATTTTGTGACTACATTTCTTTATTTATCAAGGTTGGGCCATACCCTGGTACATGTGTGGACATCAGACAACAACTTGGATGAGTCTGTTTTCTCCTATGTTGGTAGAACTCAGGTGATCAGTCTTCGTGGCAAAAGCTTTTTTCCACTGATCTACATTGCCTCTCTCTCTCTCTCTCTCTCTCTCTCTGTATATGAAGGATATTGAACCGTATCAACATTGTGTTGATCCATACTCTGATGCTACTGGCATCTAATTTAAGCAAAACTTCAAATTTTGCACCAAAGTTTGATGTACACAAGGGGCTGAACTACAAAAGCTGGAGGAGTTGTGAAAATCTATCAGCTTGCAAAGAAACCTGACAAGCAGTATCACCCCCACACAACAGTTTGTTATGATACCCACGGGTCTTGGGCTTTTCTTTATAACTATTATCTTTTAAGATTTTGCTCACAGAAAGGGAAGGGGGCAGAAAGAGAGAGCCAGACTTCATTCCTGCAAGTTGTTCCTATGAACAAGAGTTCTAATGTGACTTGAAGTTGCTCTGCTTGCCAGGTAATTCGGTAGCTAAGCCCCGCTACACTGATCATGACCATTTCAGGGTTGAAAAAGCATGGCAACTAACGTGACATGAGTGGAGGCGAAAAAAGAGAAAGGAGCTGAAGCCAGTCCTGAGAACTCTGCCTTCCAGAGCCTTGTCTATGCATGAAGCGATTCAGTGAGATGGAAGGATGAGAAATGAGGGCCGCTTCTGAGAGAAAATAAAGGCATTCTGCCTTTTCCTGCCACCCATACTGCAGGACAGTTTGTGATAGTCTCTGCTTGCTATCTCCTTCCCATTCCTGTCTCTGAGCATTTCTCAAATAGCCTAAGAATTTTATTTTGAGGGCGAGAAGAGCCCTTACACCCTTCCTATCACCTCTCATCCAGTCCTGCGCTGTATCTGGCCACACACTTAAAAATGCAAATACCATGGGAAGGCACAGAACTCATTGGTATTTGTATTATAAGTCCAAGTAAAATAATTTCTCACTTTACTATAATAAAAAGAAAATCTATTAAGAATGGGTGCTTTGAGAAAAGGGCATCTTTGGAGCAAACTGGCCCTGGTGTCCTTTAACCATGTTTTCCATTGACTCCCAGGTCATCAAACTTTGAACTGTCCTCCGCTCTCATCTTCACTCAGTTCTTTCCAGAACTGGCCTAATCGAAACCCTCCAAACCCTCTTCATTTACTTTACTGCAACTTGATATTATAAATCACAACATACAAATTAAAAAATTTTTGGTAGAAAATGAAATAAAAATGCTTGGTTTAGAGCATGCCTTTTATATCATGGTACTATTGCGATTTGGGGCCAGATGTCTGTGCTGTGGAAGGTGCTTCTACATCCTGCATCACTAGATAACAGCTATAGTTATAATAGCCTCTAATTGTATCAAACAGAAAATGCCCTTTTATCCTTGAATATCCAGTCTGGGGTAGGGAGATAGATGGAGGACAGAGTAACCAACAGAAGTAACTGGTTTGTGATAATTTGGGATTAAAAACAAATCCTCAAGAAATCATCAGCCCTTGATGAACTTTAGTCAATCCATTTGTTTTTAATCTCATATCTTTTAAAGTTATAGAAATCTAGGCAGAAACAAAGAATAAAGATTAATACCTATAAACTTAAGTTCTAGATTTTGGAAATAAGCTTATGCCAGGTGGAGAACACAATAAAACTGATTTTTTGTCTTTGTCCACATATCATTATTGTTTTTTATGGAATATTTTATTGCCTTTAAAGCAGTAGTAATATCCTAAATTGCAATTCAAGTTTCTCTCTGCTTCTTCTTGATAGTTGTACCCAGCTAGAAGCCAATATAAAACTGGCTGATTTGATAGTCTGGATAAACAGACAAATTCTTGACATCACATCTTTTTTCATTCCTACCTGTAAGAATCAGAGGCGCTTTAGGTTAACTGCCATTACATTTTATAGCTGTTAGCCCATGCATGCTAGCACTGCCATTTATATGTGGTGATGGAAGCCTGGAATTGATGGGAAATGTGGGGGTCTTCACACAGTCAAACCTCAATCTAACAGATTCTTCCATGCATCCCCACCGTTTTACCTGGCATAAAAAAAGAGCCACTTTTCTCTCTCATTTCTCTCCTTTCCCCTCAATATTTTCCCTCAAAGCATCTACCCATCATGTTCTTCAGGACCTCAATCAACACTAGTATCATTATTTTATTTAGCTAATTACCTTTAAATGACAAAGTAAATAATATATGCACTTGATGAATGTGTACAAAATGGAAAATGATTAAACTATATGTCATTTCCCTGTTGAATTCAGTCTCCTTTCTCAGATAAACCTCTATTACTGGACATGTTATGTCTTTGTAAAAATATACATGTATGCCACTTGTATGTATGTGTAGGATTGTGAACATGCAGCCTTTAAATTTTGTGCCTTCTATTTCAAATGGCAGTATACCTTAGGAATATCTTCATCTAAACATGTATAAATTTATCATGTTATACTTTACAGTTGCAGATTATTTCCCTGTGAGTCTCTACTGTCACTTGTGTGATCGATTCATTATCAGTGACTTAAACAGGATTCTGGTGTCACTAAAGCAATGCTACCTTGCAGTGAGCAGATGTGATGCTGAAGTTTGATGGTAATTATTTGCTTTCACCTTTTGTTTTGAAGGAATAGAATCTCATTGTCAAGGGCTATTCTGCTAGTAAACAAAGAGGTGAAATCCATGTATCAATCACAAGACAACACATTTGGAGAAACTGAGAAGTGCGCTGTTATTTTCTCACAGCTGATGCTGAATACAGAAAAGAATACGTACAGAATCTATCACAGGGCTCCAAATTTCAGGAATGTCCTATATAAATGCTAATCAGAGAACAATTAGAGATTTGAACAATTTCAAGCTCAGTCACTGTTTGCTGTGATCATGTCCCTATTACTATTTATCCTCAGATTCACTTTTTCTAAATAGTGTTGGGTGACTCTGAAAGGGGTTTGAAATGCATGAATATTATTAGAACCAGGGAATAAAAATAATTTTAAAAGTTCCTGTGGAATTTTCCTATGTAATTATATTTCTAAAGATATTTCAATGTTTTGGAGCTTTTGTTTCTTAAGTCTTCATGGTACTGCCATTTGAGAAAATACCACAATCTCTCCTTTTTGGACACCCATCAAAATGTAAAGCACTGAGTATACTGTGTCCCTATTTTAGTGTGGTAGCAGATGTGTTAGGGACAGGTTTCCATATGGTATTCCAGGTGTGCAGCCTTTATTTAGCAAATAATTATTTTAAATTCCAGAGGAAAGGCAAATAATAATAATAGCAGCAGTTGTAGTAATGGAGATACATGTTTACATTTTATTACTAGCTAACACATTTGTTCTTAAGAATTAGGGAACCAAGATATGAGCTTCCTGCTTGTCTGTTTTTATACTTAATGATCAATCAAATGGCATATTTATTGATTCTTCAGCTTTAAAAGGAAGTGTTCTAATTGACAAAAGGAACAAGGTATTTCTTGATGTTGCATAATTGCGCTCACAAAAAAAATCACTCCATAAAAACATTCATAATAAATATAACGTTGTATTGTGGGGGGAGGGGTGCCATTCATTGACTTAGAAATAAAATTATAATTGCAGTTATAAAGCTTTGGAGAGAGTCTAGCATAAAAAGCACAAGATAATAATTGCAGTTTGAGGCTTCTAATTTAATACGAGGCAAAAACATGACAATTATCTGAAAGAAAGCAAGTAGGAGTTAAAGTCTGAGATGTTGAAGAAAACGTTTCCTCTTCTAACTGCTTGTCATATGGATTGGAAAGAATTATAGACGAAAAGCCCCTGCACGTGTGAGCACAGGGATTAAAGGCAGCACTGCACCCCTTGAGTCCTGAAGCAAATTCAACAGCAGTGGCTGCCTGGACTTTTTGAGCGGGGCGCGCGGGCTGGGCTGTGTACTAACAGCCTCCTCAACTGCAGACGGAACTGCAGCATCCCTTCCTGCAGTAGCACGCCAGCCATTGGCTCCTCCGTGACACGTGACTGATTAGAGTCTTTTCTGTGTCTTTTCTCGCCCGTCTGTGTGCAGGGCACTGATAGGCCAGGCTGATGCGCAGGCAATTTATCATCTTGATCTCCCACTGAGTCAGGGAGCTCTCCTGTCACCAGTATTGATTTCCGAGGATGGACTAAATTTCCTAGGATTTCCATTAAGAATTAAGAAAAAGCTCTAAGCACGCAGGGTAGCCAGACAGACATGGATATGAGATGGCACTGTGAAAACTCGCAGGTAGCTTCTTCTCTCCCAGCCGCTAAGCACAGCTTAGTTCGGCAGCATGCAGGGTTTAAGATACCAGAAGCTTAAAATCAATTAGAATGGAAATACGAACAGGCTCATTCGGATGAACTGATTTTAAGATTTCTATGAAAATGTTTCTTCTTGGAGATTGCATGCCAAATTTATGCACGCTGTATATGAACTGTAGAGAGATTTTAAATTTAGAAATGTCCTTAAACCCTGAGCATGGTTGCTTCTAGTTTTGTCTGCTGCTTTTCTGTGAGCTTCAGAGGCTTTTTTTTTTTTCCAGCATGCTTATGGCAAAAAAAAGCAAAACTTGTATTTGTGTTTGTGTGTGTGTCTGTCTGTCTGTCTGTATTATGTATGTGTTAACTTGAGTCAAGTAAAAGCATGAATAAACTCTGCTTTCAATACTTTACCAGACTGCTTTATTACTGTTAATGATTTGATGAAAATGTTGTCTAAATATGATTATATTCTGGTCGTGCATGCTTTTGCGGCACAGTGAGATTTTTACCGGGAATTCACAAGGAGTTGTGTCTGAATTATATGCTTGTTGGGTAACAGAAAATGTATTACTGGTCAGTGATTAAACGTAACTAATATAAGTAATTCCTGATGATAGAATTTGAGTAACATTTTTATCACATCTGCTTAGTTAAGAAATATTTGCGTTGGTTAATGGAAGTGTTGATGTTTTTGAAATACTAACTTTGTTTATTTCAAAGGTAGCAAGATATTAATCTCTAGAAATGCTTCCTAAATGAGAGAACTAAGAGCGTGTTCTGAAATAATTTATCTAAGGATAGGATTCTAAAAATTGCTGTTTATGTATGCAAGAGTGTGTGCATGTGTATGTGGGGGTGTGAGGTATGTTTTGTGTGTGTGTGTATATGCATGTGTGGGGGGTGGGTGGGAGAGAGAGAGAGAGAGAGACTATGCCTTGGGGGATTGTCTGATATTCTTCTAGGTAGTCCTTGCTCTTGTTAGGAGCAAAAATGCCTTGGCATTCAAGCATTCCCAAGACCCATGGGAATAAGAGCTAGCAGAAGCTCAAGGATGTCCAGATGGGACTGGAACGCTTGGCAGGGAGTGGAGACAATAGGTGGGGGTGGAGCAGATGGAAGACAGAAGGGATTGCACATTAGCAAAGGCTGGGGGTGGGGTGGGGAGGAAGAGTTTTAGCTTCCTGGTGAAGGAAGCCTGGTGTCTTTTCATGGGAACATCTGATTGCATCTTCTTTTAATTACAAGGTAGGATATCATTTCTGTGGTGACAGCTATTTTAAATTCAGTAGCCTCTGCTGCTTAGACAGGGAAGAAGATCCATGAATACAAGTTACTTTACCAGATTATAAATGGTGCCTTGACTTGTTTGTGATTTTTTTTTGTCTTTATCATGTTAAGAGAAAAATAGGAGGAAAATTCAAATCAAGTTTGTTCTCTTTGAGTTGGACATCTAAATGGAAATGTGTATATTACTATTAAATATGTTTACCAGATTTTGGGTGGAGCATTTATAGTGTTACCAAAATGTTGTCTATTGAGTCAGTACTGATAATAGTGACAGCCTATGATAAATTACTGCTTACTATGAACTTTTACATCGACGTACATATCTATGTAAAAATATGTCTGACTAGTTTATTTAGGGTCATATTCATTTTAACCCAGTGAATGAGGATTTCAATGACCAATTGAAATTATGAAATGAAATAAATCTCTTGGCATTCTCCATCCAGCTTTCTGTCACTCGTGGCCACACAGCTTTGCCCCACAAAAAAGTCATATGACTAGGGCAGGATGGAAATCAACTTATTTCCAAAATCTCAGATTTTAATGATCCTTATAAATCCAGGTAATAGCTCTATTTATAAGTACAAATGAATTTGATCCAAATCATGTCCTGAAAACACAAATTAAAATTGTTAGATACATATTTTTTTTAATCCATGGGTCCTTCAAAGCTAACTGGCTTATCATTTAGATGGAGCTTCTTGCAAATAGGATTTTTTTTTTCCCAAAGGAGTTTTACCAGATTGCAGGTGTCTATGGTCTTACTTTTGAAACCTTGGCATTACAAGCAAAGAATAATCATCTAAGCAAGATAATGGAAACCCTGAGCTTTGCTATCTTGAACAGTATTGAAGATTATTGGTCTCTTAAACTGTATTTAGATAATTTATAGTATTTTTAATAAGCTAAAGACAAAAGCTGATTCTTTATCATGACCCTATCTCTTTTCCTTTATGTCCTATCCTTAGAAAGGAATGGTTCTTCATTCGTAAAATTCCTTCTAACATTCCTAGAAAGAAACAAGGGTCAGGACACAGAAAGTGGGACAGAGATTTCTCTTTTGGTGTGCTAATTGCTGTACATTAAACAAAATGACCCAGTGATAAAGGGTGGAATTTCCAAGCACTTGGGAGCAAGTTTGAGCTAGCCTGGGTTTCACAGTGAGTTCAAGGCCAGCTAGGGATTCAGAGTCCACCAATCACATAACTAATCAATCAATCAATTAAAAACAGCACAAACTCTAAAATCATATTTGGTAAATGATTCCATTTGCATTTGGATTTATCTGCCAAGCAAATTTCTTACTAAGACATTAATCAAGGAAATGCTTATGTATTACTAAATCATTAGTGGTGCAGTATTACATATTAAAGACATTGGAAGTACTGATACTGTTGTTGCTGCCTGTGCTTGTTCCATATACCCTTTAACTTAGGAAATGGGCTCACCCCACAGCTTCAGAACACATTTACAAACCACAAGTGATATCAATGAACTCTATGACGGACGTTGGTTTGTGGAAAAAGCCCCCATAACTTATAATTTCTAGTTTTCAAGTAGGAAACAGAAACATGTAGTCCAGAGCCATAAGCATTTGTCAAAATTGTTTAAAGACTAGGTACATATGTTCCTCCATTTAGCAAATGACTTATTGAAACAACACTTTCTCTTTTAGATTTATTTACTTTATATTCTATGTACTTTTATTGCCTGCCTGCATACATGTACATCCCTTGCCTGCCTGGTGCCCACAGAGAGCATTAGGTCCCTCAAATTGAAATTACAGGTGATTGTGAGCCAGCATGTGGGTGCTGGGAATTGAACCCAGGTCCTCTGCAAGAGCAGTGTCTGCTCTAAACTGCTGAACCATCTCTCCAGCCCAGAAACAACAGTCTGTGTTATCCAAAACAGTGTTTTTACCTATTGCCACCCGTAAATCAGCCAATCTCATCCAATTGCGTGTTCTTAATTTTGGTGTTGTGTGCATTAGCATAATCTATAGGTGAGCCATGTGTTGAATAAATAACTATTACCAGACAAAGTTATATATATTTACAATCCTGTCATCTTTTTTACCTTCCACCTTTCTTTGCTTCTTAGTATTTACTTCTCTGTGGTTTTACCAACAATTCATGGGCTCAAAAGCTTTTTGGTCAGGAAAATGATACGTTACTTACCCCAGAACTCAACGTTGCCAGTTATAGACAACACAGCGGTTGTTGATTTAGCAGTGTTTCATGAAACTATATTCTAGTATATAAGTAACCTTTGAATTTCTCTGATTTCTACTAAGGTTGCCATTATCCTGCCTAAACAATTGATTACACTTTCTGCTGTCCTATTTACTGTTAGCAAGCTGCTGATATTTGATATCCTGAATGCCTCCCTTCTGCCCTAGTCATTCTCACGTGTGGAACGGAAGCTAAGCACAGTACTCTGGAGGAGGCAAGCAATTTCCATTATTTAAAATAATTGGAGAAAGTCACAGACAGTTATAGATCCATGGATATTTTTAGAGCCCCTTAGGAGATTAAGTGCAGAAAGAGTCCGAACAAATGGCCACTGAGCAGAATCCAGACTCTCCAGAATATTTTTTAATCTTTGTGTTGTAAATTACACGATTACCACCACACATTTTTACTTGATCCTCAACTTTTCAGCTCTATTTGGAATCAGTTAGCTAGCCATTAGTAACTCTTCTAGAACTGTATCTTAAAACTCAATGATTTGTTTATTCCAACATCATTTTTGATCTTCAGGTGAAGCAGAAATTATTTTCTTAATGCCGGAAAGTCTCAAATATTTTCTCACTATTTCTCCAAAACCGTGTGATGCTCTTTTTTCAATAAATCATCCGTTACTTCAAATGTCCTTAATTTAAAGATAAAAAGTATAGCAGCAGTGGGAGCGTTGGATAATATCTTAACAAAGCTAGAGAGTTCCACTTCCCAGCAAAGTCAGTCCTGAAATCTGATTACTTCATCTCAGTTACTGCTGCTTTTTAAAAGACATTCTGTTGGCTTTAGGTGTATTATTTCAAGTTTTTGATGAAAAATATGTTGATATAAATTTACATTATAGATTGACCAGTAAATCTGTGGATTAAATGGGGTTTGGGAGTACTGGAAATACCTTTGACTGGCTGACTTCCTAGCAGTCTTTCACTCTCAGCATTCTCCTAGAGCACATTCAAAGACAAAATGCCAAGACTGTCGCTGTCAGTTACAGTTAGTGACATAGCATGTGTACCTAGCATGTGTGCCTGCCTGGCATGTGACCCTAGCACGTGTGACAGCTTCAATTTGATACCCAGCACAGGGGCGGGGGAAGGCAAACAACCTGTAGTCGTAGTACATAAAAGTATACATTACACACGTCAGCATATATTTATGATAAAGTGTGTAATCTAGTAAAACAATGTCACTTTTACTATTTAATAAAACTGCTTATTTATGGTCAGTTCAATTTTTTTCACGGAATTTATCTTTTTTAAATTTGTACTTCGCAGTTGCAAATAATTGCTTCAAAAATCAATCCTCATTTTTCCATATGTATATTTACTATATGCATAAGTAAATGTGTTCTTACTCTCACCCTCTGTGTAGATGTGTTAACAATCATTGTTTTCACTTGCACATGCAATGTTTTCCAGTGGCACCTCCTTTGAGTGGATTACCTTTTCATTAGGCTTGATATAGTGCAGTATCTTTAAGTCAATTGTAGTGTTATGAAATGTGTGTCCATATACAGCATTGCTAGATATGTAGCTGCTAAAGTAGTAGGCTCAAAGGATGTATGTAACAAGTCAGAAGTTGGGTCAGGGAATAACTATTTTGGGGTTTGTGTAGGCATTGTCTTTCCTTTATGATGAGATTCCCACTATAATACTTCACAATGGATAAGTTCTCATCACAAGGGTTCTTCTACATCTGTCATGATCTGTAAAAACATCTACTGGGTGATTTATCTGTACAAAAACTCCGCTAGGTATCATTAGTGACTGGATAGAAAGTAAGGTACTTGCTGTCTTTCTAGTTCACTTGACCAGTCAGGACAAATACAACACCAGAAGAAAGCTGGAGGCTCAACCACCTGATACACCCTGGAGTATCAGCTAATGGGCAAGTGTTTCTGATTGTCTGACCATTCTTTTGCTTAAAGAGTTGACTGTCTGTTAAAGAGAGACTAGCTAATGTTATTCTGCTATATATGTTTAAACACTCCTAGTTATATGATCACACAAGAAAAAATAATACAAGATCAGATAAAATCAGGTGGCTATGCATCCTCTTAGTATTATCCAAGTGTACAGCTCAGTTGTAGAACACTTCTCTACAATGTGCAAGGCCCTAGGATCAATGCTCAGAAGCAGCAGCAGAGGAAGGAGAAGAAGGAAGAGGAGAAGGAAGAGGAGAAGGAAGAGGAGCAGGGGGAGGAGAAGGAGGAAGAGAAGGAATTATCATACAAAATAATTATTTGTAAAAAAGTTAGATTTGGTGCAAGTTATAAATATCTTGGGCCTGAAGATAAATCAAGTCTGCTTGTAAATGCGTCCAGCACATTTCCAGTGTGGCCGAGTGTGTTTTGGCCTCTAGTTCATTGTTTCCTTCAGAGGATGGGAGAATGGATGGAAGGATGGATAGAATGCTGGCACCAGCCTTGCGTGAAATACGTTGAAAAGTAGAAGTGACAGCACAAAGAGCCTACCCACGTTACTGGAATGATTATCAGTGGTATTATTCCCTCAATGAGCATTTCTGCTTAGAATACTGATTATGGCGCATTGCTTGTGCAGTTCACTTCAACCACATTTAGATATGAAATATTAAACTGAATAGTTCCTGATTGTTTCACAAAATCCTGAGCTGGAAAAGAAGTAAATTTGAGATGTTGTTAAGGACATCCATGGCAATCAAGTTTTCCTAGAATCCCAAATTTGTCATTTACATGGAGTCAATATGATAACAATCACAATTATTTGTTAGTTACTTTCTATTACTGATAAAAAATGACCCACCCAATGCAGCTTCGGGAGGTAGGGCTTTTAATGGCTTACAAAATCACATTTCATCACTGAGGGAAGTCAAGGCAGGAATTCAAGCATGGTAGCACCTGGAAAAAGGAACCGCAACAAAGATATAGACGAATGCTGTTACTGCCTTGTTCTCATAGCTTGCTCTGGCTGCATCCTTAAGTGACCCAGGACCATTTGTCCATGATGACACTGGTCATGGTGGACTGTATTCCTCTCATAATTGAGCGAATGCTCCACAGACTTGCCTACAGTCCCAATTTGATGAAGAGATTTTCTCAATTAAAGATTCCTTTCACAGATGACTCTAGTTTGGTGTTGAGTTTTCTAAAGACCAATGAGTTTCAAAGTAAATGGTGACCTCATTTTTAAAAGGAGTCCCTTAGTGCAGTAACAAAATAAATATTGATTTCAACTTATCTCCCTCTACCTAACAAGTACATAAACATGTGTCAAGTCTGCACTGTATGGAGAGATATATGAATGAACACATGAAGATTTAGTGTGAGGAGCTTAAGAAAACCAGGCACCTGATTGACACTGAACTCTAAAATGCAAGGATAGTTTGAAAATATGCCATTCAATCAAAAATATGTTTTGTCCCTATAAATATAAAAATTATGGATTCATACTTTAATGGTTGCCCTTGTGAATGTATCTGAGCCTTTAAAAAAATAACACATATAAAATTTCATAGGAGATGGGCATGGTGGTACATGCCTTTAATCCAAGCACTCAGGAGGCAGATGGATGTCTGAGTTCAAGGCCAGCCTGGGCCACAGACAGAGTTCCAGGCAAAGAGGGCCAACATGAAGAGACACTGTGTCTAAATAATAGGTAAATAATAGAACAAAAACACCATAGTTCACCAAATTGTGTGTAATATCTAGAAGTTAATTAAATCATTGCATTTCCTTTACCTCTTTAATCTAAAAACACATGGTAATTGTACTAATTTAAGATTATAAAAGTATGTTAAATCCATTAAACATTATTTGCCTTCATCTGTCACCTCACTTGCCAGTACTACTTCATAGTGAAACATGATTTCTAGAAATAATTCCATTTTCTACCTTTTACTAAGTGTCAGGAGACGGTGCTGGGAGGTTTCAGAGTGATAGTAGTTTGATTTCCAACATTAGTGGAGAGAATCCTCCTTTCGTGGCTGCTCAGAATTTCCACTAGGAATAATGAACTTAAAAAGTTTTAGGTGTAAACATAATTAGCAGAGCAGACCATTCCATTAACGACTGTTTTTCCCCCTTCTTATGTTTTAAGCATTGATTTTATTTTTAGTTTTGTCTTGGAATCTTTTCTCTCTTTTTGTCCTGGTTCATCTGCATTACACTCAGCTCTCTCTTCTAGACTTCCTATCTGCTCTTATAGCCACTTTGGATTCCCCTGAAATTCTCCAGGTCACAATGTGAACAGGTTACTTATGGGAGCTTACCTAATTTGTAATTTTTTTCAGTTAATTAATGCAATAACGAGTCTACAGCAATTGAAAAACCACCTACAGCTATTTTTTGTGCTTGATCTTCTCGATAAGGTGTGATATAAATAATGACATTAACACTTGACAATTTTAGAGTATGGGGAAAGGTCTTCTAAGAAAGATTCTTTTAAACAGTAGTCTCGGAAGCATGGATGGTTTTTCATGTTATTAAATCACCTCGCTTGAGTTTGCATCTGGCATTTTCTTACTGAATTTTTGTCTTTGTTTTGCGCGAACAATTCACTCATGGCCCTAATTAGAGGCAAAACTGGTTTCTGCATTTTCGTAATGAAGAGGAGACAGGCTTATTAGCATTCTGCCTGTGAGCCTGCTGGATGTCAGGGCGCTGATGATGTAGTGTACTAGAAACTCACAACAGGAAAAGCAGCAGAAGGGAGGGCATCTTCTCAGCAAACGAGGAAAAAAACGTAGGATGTGTTCATGAAAATCAAGCTTTTTTTTTGAAAAAAGAGGACTGTATTTCTGTTCTGCTTGTGCTCTTTGTCTTTCTGAACTTCCACTTTGCTATGAGACTGTGATATTATTTTGAATCTATTTTTTCAGATGATGGACACCAAAATAACTTAATTATTCATTATAAGCAAAAGCATTTATTCCCATGTATCACAAACACTGATACTGTTCCTTTCTGCTGTTCCTAATAAGAACCCTGTAGTGTAGAATCAGAGGCCAAATGTACGAAATCATCACCCAAGTGAATGTGTGCCTACTCTTTGTAGTTTCAGGCCTTGTATCAATAAATGTTTTATAAAATAAAGGACTAAATGTCCTTCATTGTCAAACCAGCTTCACTCTGTCCTCTGAATGGTAAGGTGCACTGTGGCTTCTAATGGGAGAGGAAGGAAAGTGATAACACAGGAAACAGATAGCACAGGCCAAGGAGCTGTGCAGGGTGGATGAAGGATCATGGCAGACAGATTTTAAAAATGACAGAAGAGATGCTGAGAGAGCAAGACTTTGTAAACATTTTTCTATAAACACTCATTAAAAGAAACTAGGTCTGGACTGATAAAAAAGTATGTAGGACAAATTATTTTTATGGACATTCCCTAACTGTACATAAGAACTAATATAACTTGCAAATATTTATGGCCAGTATGCTTCCTTAGCATGGAACTAGTCTTATTTCAGATACATGGATATAAATTTGAGAGTTTTATGTTAAGAAGTTAAAGATTTCTTAAGATATAGAAGATGTAGTAATTATATCTTTCATTTTTTTAATTTTGTTGTCAAAATCTAAACTGAAACTATTTACTCCCTACTGAGATTCAATGGATAATCCAAGGAAGTAGCAATTTGAAATATAAATTGATATGTACAGTAGCGTTTTAGCTTTTAAACTAATCTTATAATGATAGATTTGACTTCCAGAGCAGTTAGCTTGAAGGATTTCTGTTGAAAACATTCCCCACGCCTTAGGCAACATATGAAACACTGCAGCTTCTCCCTGAGAAGAGGATGTTAGGAGATGTGGGAACCAAATACTTGTTGGCCAGCTCTTTTCATTGTGGCCTGCAAAAAGGGCGAGTCATATCATCAGTGTTCCACCCTTGACCAGTCTCCTGTTATATATTTAATGCTTACATCTGCAATAATTCAACGCAATTTTTAATTTGTTGGCATGGATGGAATTAGCTCTGGAAAAAGGATGAGGGGTGTGAAGGCATTTCGTCATAAGCTCTTCCGTTCTTAGACCACAAGAGAGTGAAGTGGGAAAATGCAGCTGCTATTTTCTTTTGGTGGAAGCAGTGTGAGGAAGGAGAAATTCTACTCAAGGCACTCTTCTCTTACAGTGTGATGTTTGACTGTGAAGCCCTTGTTGCTATTAGAGCTAAATCTAAAAAGCACACTGCAGTCATAGCACTGGCCTGGCCAGAATTGTTTTGCTTGCACTTATTGTAATGCTGATTTTCTGTTATACCCTTTCTAGAATTTAAAGTCAAAATTTATTTCGCATTTCACTGAGGAAGATATTAATTCGACTTTCCTAATTCTGAAAAGGTTCTATTATCATCTCACTTGTAAAATGGACCAAGACACCCTGCTCCTATCCAAACACAGGTGAAGAAAAGCTGCCTTCCTTTCTCTTGTCTTCTGCAACTAATGTTTGCCATGTCTGTTTGCTTGACCTTGCTGTTCGCAGATGTCAGCTAGAGACATCTCCATTTTCTTATGTGCCATCCTGTCATTAGAGAGTCAAATCATGAACAGAGCTGTAGTTATAAAGTTGCTCAGTCACCAGCTCTTATTTTAGACCTTATTGAGGGCAAGAGAATCTACTGAGTTCTTTGACATTGAAAGAAATATATTGATAGCATCATAATTATTAGCTGAGTAAGGAACCTAAGGAATATTAAGATTGCAAAGTAAAATTACATGGTATAAGAAAAAAAATGGATAGAAACTATAGTGCCCAGAAATAAACACTGGAAACTTAATTTTTGAGGAATCACTAACTATTCCTTTTAACTTTTTTCCAGTTTTATTGCATTTGCGATTTACTCCAATTTTCTCTTTTAATTCAAGTGTGCAATTTTGTTGCTGATTTTTTCTCATGGATTTTATGCCTTAATCTTAACACTGAGGGATAAATTAGAGAAACACAGCTTTACAGTGGTACCATTAGCAAGAACATGCTCTGTGGCTGCAACCACACTTCAAGTAGAGGTGAATACTCACAAGTATACGTCCATTTAAAACCAATGATATTTCAGGTAGCGAGTGGTTCAGAACCAGTGAATTCCACTTTATTTAGCATTCATCCCCATATATCCTATCATATCTGACTGTCAGCAAGTCATTTTATGGTGCATAAGGTTACTTCTTTGTAATATAATTAAAGATTCATGGAAAGTTGGGAAGGGAAATGCAATAAGACGATTGTCTGGAAAACTGCATACTTCTGTTTGCCACTCTTTATTAGGGAGGGTGTCCAAAGATTAGGAAAGAAGAGCTAGCCCTGAACAGGACAGTTTAGTTGACCAGGCCAACTTATCCTCTTTTTTATGTCAATATTTTGCATACTATAATTCAGTATCATACCAGATTATTAATATGCACTAGAGTGCTCCCCCGGATTCTGCCCGTTAGCCATGTAGTAGCATCTGTCCATGGGTACAGCTGTCTGTGCAGTTTATCTCAGGCATAGCCCTAAGAACAGACATCTCAATCTGTGTGCTTACTATACATTTGCTTTCAGGCCTTTTTAGGAAATCCAGAGGAGTCATCTGCTGTGTACAGCAGTGAGGTGGAGAGGGCTTTGTCCCAGACCAATGAGGCAACTCTCAGAGATTTTCTAGGATCACTGTGTCTTCTAGACAAGGCTCACCCTGTTACAGTGTACTGTATTTTCTGTTAGAAGCTAGATTTCCAGCATGCTGGAACAGAAGAGATTTAAGCCAAAAAGCAAAAGAGCTATATTTCATTTCTGTGTTCGGACTGTATGGCAGTGCGATTCTAGATTTGAAGTAATTCTGATGTATTTCTATTCCTAGATGCAAATGGGCGAAAGGAGTGTTAGCTATCTATGGCAGTGTCTCTCAGGACATCAGATGAAACCGTATATACAGAATTGTCCACATTGTCTCATAGGAATGCCACAGAGAACCTGAGAGGAAAAGCCAGTTGATTCATAATCCCAAATAAATCAATTTGGTTGCCAAGACTTTAATTAACGCTTTCTTTCTCCAACATGAAATATCTGCTCCTTCCAATCTACCCAGAAGCACACCAGATATTTTAAGAATGATTTTTTTCTTCTATATTTCCTAAAGTCAATTTAATTTAGTTGCCCTTCATGAAAGCATTTTAGTTATACTTTGCATGGGGACTTGGATACAATTCAGTGTTTGACCTGTGTTTTTCCATTCTGAATACATTTTGTCACTATTTGCAATTGACAACAGAAAGAGAGAAGAATTTATTTGGAAAGCATATAGGACCAAAGACATTTCTATAATATCAGCATATTGGGAATGAAAGCTGTAAAGACAAAGCAGCCGAGTTGCCCTGTTGCCATAGAAATCTCAGTGACTTTTTTAAAAAGCAAAGTCTATTTATTTTTAAAATAAATGAAAACTTAATGTAAATTCCTCTTAGAATTTGAAAATGCTGATTGTTCAATTTCCTCAGTTGTTTTCCTTTTTTTAAAAGCCACTTGACAGTTTGCATAGCTTATTACTATATTCTCCTATGTTTAATTCCAGCATTGCTGTAGGCAGTTTTAGGATGATGTTGGGGTTGGGGGTATAGCAAGAATGCAATTGTAGGTTTAAAATGCATCAACATGGTGTTCAGCAAGTATTGAGGCAGAGATAAAGTGCATGAATGTGTGAGTGTGTGTGTGTGTGTGTGTGTGTGTATGTGTACATACCGGTATGTGCATATAAGCAGATGAGTATATTGAAGGATGGGTCCCACGATAGCAGAAAAGTAAATTTTTAATGACTATCAGGTTTTGGTAGCTGGTCTTGCTGTGGGGAAGGTTTGTGAGTATGTAAAGCAGGAGATGGCACCATCATATGGATTTATTTTATGCATGTCACTTTAGATGATACTGAACATTCACAGTAAATGGTTTTTCTAAGGACACTGAAGAATACACACCCCTAGAAATTCAGCTTTTCTCCTCTGGAAAACATAATTTTAATAATGTTTAAAATTTTATATTGCTAATTGTAGGTGGAAGAACTTTATATCTTACAGAGAAAAATTAATAGTTACTGCATATACCAAATCCATAGTTTCAGAGCTGTGTTTTCAGTATTGTTTGAGTGCCATTTACAGGGTATAAGAGTGCTTTTGCCAAGAATCACTACCTAATGGTCAGGCTAGCATTCAGATTTTAGCATTAAACATTGGTGAAACATTAAAGGACAACTAAGGTAAGGATGATTCACAACAAATTGCTCAGTGAATTTTGTTGTCTTTTTTCTGCTGGTGATGGTGACACTTTGGGACCATTGTTCAATGAATAGATCATGTGCTTCCACTTTCTGCCTGTAGGAGGGATCCCTTTAAAATGATCTTCCACATTTCTTGAATTTATCACATTTCTTGGTGTGTAGTTCAATTTTGATGATATTAATGTAAAACCAACAGAAAAAAATAGTTACTTCTTCTTGGGAATTTGCAACAATTTTAAAATNTATAATTCATTCTGTCCTAGAGAAGACAAACTGGGAGAAATGGGCCATGTAAAGCAGACAATAAAAACTAGTTTCTACATTTAAGTAAACGAATAGATGATAGGTAGACAGACAAATAGTATTTTGTGGATTCTGGTTGCTACAGGCAACAGAAAGTTGTTTTTCAACCTTTGAAAGACACAGTAAATGACAAACATTATGTGTCTAGTGATGTCTAGTGATTTGAAACTCCACATATGAACTCAACTGAATGCTTGTAAGCTAAGATGGAACTCATACACATTCTTGCAAACCATTGCCATAGCAACATACTTAAAATTTCCAAGGTCTGTCTCCCCTGAGTTTGCACCTGTAGTTAGCTTATTATGAAACAAACAAAAAAAAGAGGCTTTCCAATTCAAAATGCTTTGGAATGGTTGTGAGTATGTTTTGAAATAAAATGGAGTTATCAGTTGAAAAGAAAAATAGGGCATTCAGAAAAAGTATAATTGCATTCTTTATGCAATATTTGCCTTCTTTTCATCTTCTTACAATATTCTTTTCAAGGGAAATGTATACAGTCTGCAACTTGTGGTCCTTGGGTGGTGGGTTTTATCCACTTTAATGAGAAATTTTTGCCTTCTAGCATGCTTAAACTAGGCCATAAGCAAGAATTAGGATGATAGCCAAGGTTTATTCACCACTTACTATTTCCCAGAAACAGTGTTATTTATGGCATCTATCATGGATTCTAAAGTCTGTTATCTACACTTTAGAGGTTGGTGCTGTGCTACTCCTACTGTTCAAGTGAAAACTCGTACAAAATTTACTCAAGTTCTAAGTGTACACTTGATAGGGCTCAGATTTCAACATGCACATACCTGACTCAAGTGACCATGGACTAAACCTTTAGGGAGTATCAACACAAACTCCTGTAGCCAGCAACCAGACTTCTCCATTTGTTAGGCAAATAGCTGTTTCGGGAAGGCAGAAATTTGGCCAGTGTAAAAAACATTCCTTCCTGTGCTCAGGACAGATGATTGGTCACAAAAGCAAAACCATCTTCATATATGTGACAGGGAACAAGTTGTCAAAAAAGGTAAGACACTGCTTTTCGTCTTTTGTCATCCCTGTGTCAGCAAACTCAGTGGAACACAGAAATGATTGGCTTCTACTTAACTCAGTCTTAGAAAATAACAGTGGAGATAAGCAGACTGTACAGATTCAAGAGTTAATTGTGTTGACTAGAGCTCTGCTCCCAGCACCTGACTTGGGTTGCCCACACCTTCCTGGAACTCCAACTACAGGGGATCTGGTGTCCTCTTCTGACCTCTACTGCCCCCTTCATGTATACATAAAATAAACAATAATCAAAATAATATTTTTAAAGGATAGATACAGAGAGAATAAACATGTAATAAATTTATCTGAACTTGGGTGAAATAAGAATAGGCCATTTGGGAGTCATCATAATTCAAATATTTCTGGAAGAATATCATACTATCTTCACGGAGAATGTTGCACTAGAGAAAATGAGCATGTTTTATGTGCTGGAACTCATGAGCCACAGCCAAGTGGTTATGAATCACCTGGGATGTTTTTATTTGACTATCTTTCTTGACATTCTTTTCTTTAAAGACAGTTTATCATTTCTCGAGATTATGTTCCAGCTCAAAGTAAATCCAAAGAGCAAAGTGGAAGGAGGGGGCTACAATCCTTCAGAAAAGAGAAGAGCCATTAGTCATTTGAGTTGTCCTGAGTAAGGCATGCATTTGAACACTTAGCACCCACGTAAAAACCTGGACATGACCCTCCTCAGAACTGTAACCTCTGTAATGGGGGGGNCACTAGGATCACTGTGGCTTGTTGACTGCACACAAGCTCAGGCTCAGTAAGAGATCCTGCAGTAAAGGGATTATATGGAGAGTGATTAAGACACTCAGTGTCCAGTTCTTGCCTCTGCACATACAGGAACTTAAGCACATGCACACACACACACACACACACACACACAATACATGCATGCAGCACACATGCCCACAGTGTTTAGGGAAGCATCGAGGCAGAGGCAATAATCTACTTTGGGCTCTGAGACACTGATGTGATGCTAGTACTGAGGAAGACACCTGATCAGCCTTCTGAATGCTCTGTGACTAATCAGCAAGGACAACTGCCTTCGGAATGTCCTATGACTTGGACAATTTCATAATTTTTCCTGAGAACATTTTTATATTGACTAAATTTGTTCCACTTCCTTGGTCAGTGAGCATCCCCAAATTTACAATGAAGGGAAATGAGATACAGGTTTGGTGGAGTAGTGCAGATAACAGCCAGATAATGTAGTACAGGGAATGGGGATGGGGGGTGGCTCTGTTCTGTCCCAACCACCTGCCCTGCTAGCTTACCCCCAAAATAACCACACAGAAATTGTATTAATTAAATTACTGCCTGGCCTATTATATCTAGCCTCTTCTTGGCCAACTCTCACATCTTGATCTAACCCATTTCTATTCATCTGTGTTCACCACGAGGTTGTGGCTTACCAGGAAAGATTCTAACCTATGTCCGTCTCAGGCAGGAGATTCATGGTGTCTGCCACACTGTCCTTTTTCCCAGCATCCAGTTCTGTCTTCTGTGCCTACCTAAATTCCGCCCTATCAACTAGGCCAAGGCAGTTTCTTTAATAACCAATAAAAGCAACACAAATACAGAAGGACCTCCTACAACAAGATAACAGGAATAAATCAAATCCCCCCATCCTTGTAGCAAGAGTTCCCCAACAGATGCTGTCTGGTGATACATATGCACAAAGGTAGACCCTACAATGAAGCTACTAGTTCCCAACAGAAAACAATTAGAAAAGTCCTCCCAAGCCCTCCCATGCATCTCTAGCTCATCATTAATGAGCCTTGCACCAACTTCTGAGTGCTCTCAATAACTCACAGTCATAACATTCACAAAAACAAGCTGCTGTTTTAAAAAGCACATTGTGTTAATAATGGAGAAAATATTTTCACCATCTCCATGTCCAAAAATGAATCTTAAACTGACAAGAATAGGTTACTAACTGGATGGAAAGACAGCAGGTCAGGACCTGCACCTGGGCACAGGAGAGGGCTTCCCTACTACAGATGACAGGCAGCCTCCAAATAGGACGGATTCTTGGTTCTGCCGCCAGTTGAGAAGAATGGCAGAGATGCTCCCTGTGTTTTCACTATGTTCATGTTTTGATACTGCTTCATGTGGCTTCATCACTGCTCTCATATCAGTTATGTACATATATGTATGTATAAATGTGTATTATGTTTATAAAGTTTTTTTTCAGAATTGTGAATTTGTCCTTTGTGAAGGGAATTTTTAGCCAAAATATTCACAGAGTCCAGGGATAAGGATTATTGTTTGTTCCCATGTTGCCATAAAGACAAAGGAGAACATGTGTCATGTGAGGCCAGCTGCATCTGTGTAACAAAGGCTCCACAGCAGCTTCATGTGCCAGCTCCCATGCTAGTCAGTAGCCCTGCCTTACATCCTTTCATTCTCGTGTTATTTCCGCATAATCATTGAAGATGATTTTGTTTTTATGCAGGGAGAAACCTGGAGAAATTAGGAAAGTTGCCCAGGGCCACAGAATTTGTAAGCGACTGAGCTGGGATTTAAGCCTAGTCAGCTCAGCTCAAATGCACACATACTCCTTCTCTGCTGATGCTAAAAAGAGCAAGCTTCTCACAGAGGACCAGTGCATGGCACCTTCCCTGTTTGGACTTTGAGAATTTAATTACAAAAACTGATCTGATCACTTGGCATGTTTCTTAGCATCACCAGGACAACCTGTCTATCTCAAAAATCATCTCTGAGAACAAATAAAATCAGATAAATTCTCCTACACACACACACCCGACCTACATATTTGAGGCAAATTATTCTGATCTATGTAACATGAGGGCTGGCTTGTTGGGGTTTCTGTCCCGCCTGGTACCCCAC
>LOEQ01010570.1:63490-74482 GCA_001685075.1 Bramus lutescens | reverse complement strand
AGGCAGTTTCTTTATTAACCAATGAAAGTAATACATAGACAGATGACCCTCCTGTATCAGACTGGGCCAAATTTAACAAAGATCCTGAAATTTAGACTTTGAGGGTTAAATCTAATTATTTAAAGATAGCTAGGGAGCTGTATAATAATGCAAAGCCAAAGTGAAAATTGAACTAACTGAGAGTCAAATTAGGGCACCTACATCTTTAGAAAATGACATCCAACGGAAAAGAAATGGAACAGTTTTACTTGCTGAGTGATTTCAGGAAAGCACATTTATTGGCTATTGTGCAGACCCAGTCTTCTGCAGAACTGTAAGCCTTACTCAGATTCTCTGTATCTTGAAAAGAAGACATTCAGTGAACTACAAACTAGTGTCCTTCTCTCGTGTTTTGTCAATCATGTAATAACAACATTGCCAAGAACACATGTATAAAGAGAGCTTATAAGGAAAGGGACAATACTCATTGAGATATCACATTATTTATATGTCTCACATATAGAAACTTAAACGCAAGGTGAAATTAATAAAATAAAAAGAAATCAATGCTCGGTTTATTCTTAAAGATACCCCACTACAGCATATAACTTTTAAAAGTATAGATGCACAGCATGTTAGGAAAGTGAAATATTCAGAACCTCATGTATTCAGGTACTCACTGCAAATGTAACATTGATTTTTTAAAAGTCTTAAAGTAATTGTGTATATATCTATGCACTAATGCTTGCATGTTGCCTACATTGCAAAACATCAAAATAAATGTCAAACCATTCCTCACAGTTCATAACTAAAAACATTCTAGCAATCATGGGAGCAAAATTTTGTTGGGTACATTTAAATACATTCCCTGTCTGAAGCTTTGTATTTACATTAAAATCTGAAAGCCCTGAATAACATATCATTATGCCAGCAATATTTATTCAATCCACCCAAACTTAGCATATATTTCTGAATATCATCTTTTCAGGGTAACAAGGAAGAAGGTTCCAGTTAAATGAATAGATACTTTCACTCCAAGTTTTCCTTGGCCTGTTACATTACATACAAATTACAACAACATGCACAGATACACAGGAACTATAGTGACAAACTCAGGAACAAACAACTGAAATTATTGTGGTAGTTTTTTATTTGTTTTTTTTTTCTGTTTTGTGAATTTCTGATAGAATTTTTTAAACCTACTTTTCCTTTATTATTTTTATTTTGCTATTTTTAGATGAACTATGTAACAATGGGAGAAGTGCTGAATCTTTTTTGGCACAAAATAACAATAAATTAAATCTTTCTCACTTTATAGCTCTAGGAACTTTCAAAATATTACAATATATTCATCTATAAAATATTAATAATAATAGAGCTGACTTTATACAGTTATTATGAAAATTAGCTGAGATAGCTAATATAAGTTTATAATAGTATTTGATACATTAGACTATCACTTAGGTTAACTATTGCAACTACTAGATGTAATTATCATCACCTCTACCATTACTACTACCACCTCCACATCTGCAGCTACATACTTTACTAGTGTGGGAAAAAGTGATGGACTGTGCAAAAAGTTGATTGTCTTTATTGGATTTGAAAGAAAGTTTTACTAAATAAAGGAAACTGGTTCATGTCGCTGTATTTATTGGACAGTCCATGAAATCTAACATTATTTTAAAAATTGTTGTGGATTCAGTTTTGGTAGCTCTCTGAATTGCTTGTTTTGCTTCAAAAATAAAATGAATCATTCTATAGATTATTATAAAGTATATTAAGACATTTTTAGGATAAAATATTTGTCTTTCAAGTGAGGGAAGAAAAACATCCCAAATGATATCTGTGATATCATCATAAATCTATTTTTATCATCTGCCATTTGCTTCTGGGTTCCTCTGTCTGACTGCATTGAAGAAGTACTTGTTTCTTAGGAAGTAGCACGATAGATGATTAAAAATTCATTAACAATGATCAAATTTTGCTTTGGATGGGAATTAAATACAAGTCTTTCATCGATATGTAAAGTTTTCAAAAGAGTCTAAGAAAACAGGTTATTAATTAATAAGTTTCTGTATATTATCCCCATATTATACAACCTTATATAATAACTAGGAAAAATGTGCTATCAAAAAGATGAAGAAAGTTAGAAATCAAAGATTTTAAACTTCATGGAAAAGAAAAGGACCAGTTCTATATTTTACATTGAAATTTTTAATGTTAATTTAACAGGATCCTGTTAAGTAAGTTGCACATACTTCATTTTTAAGGGTGATTGTGTATGTGAGGAAAAGGATGGAGTGGATACAGAGAGGAAACATTCCACTGGTCAGCAACACAATATAGCAGAAATGAATAATCAGTCTTAGAAACACAAATTATGCTTACTGTCAAACTATCATTCATTCACAATCGTGGTACTTACATCTTATAAAGTACTTCATTTTTCTTCAGAAGTTGTTAAGAGAGCCTTCTCAGCGTGACACACTTTAAAGCTCTTGAGACAAAATTTATCTACTGGAGCAGTAAGAATTTTTGCAAAAAAAAATTCTTAAAATCAACACTATCAAAATTGTAGGAATTTAAAAATGCTTGCAAAACTGGAGAATTTATATTTAAAAATAAAAATTTCTGTAAATGAGCAGGTCCTATTAAGACTGCTCATGATCTTTTTCCATTCCACACTGTCTACTTTTACAGTAATCTTGAAAATCAATATTTTCACAATTATGGTAGTTGCAAAAAAAGTATCACAGAAGTCACAAGAGTAGAAAGGAAAGGTTTGTACCTGGGCACAAATGCCCAGACTGAAAGAATTATTAGTGTTTGACCTCTTTGGAAAATCTGAAAAAAGTCTAGAAAAATTTAATGATGAGATTCAAAGTATGAACAATGGTCAACTTCTTTTAAGGTACTTTTTGAAAAGAGTCAGCTACAACTGTTTAATCTTTAACAGCTTGAAATGGTAATATTAGTAGGGGAAAAAGATAATTTCTTGGGAATGATATTCATAGAAATATGTGAACATATTCCTGAAAGAATCTGTAACCATATGTTGGAAGTCTCACCTCATAATAGTCTTAATCTTGTTAAAATGGCAATAAAATTTTCACTGGCATTGGAGAAGATGGACTTTCAAACCAGAGCCAGTAGAAGGGAAAGTAGTCAAATACATAGATTCAAACAATAAAACACTGGTTTCCAGAAACTCAGTGGGAGGAATAATGGGGACTTTACGTTAGATGGTTGTAAAGATTCATTGATGCAAAATTATTAAATTCTACTAACCATCAATACAGTATAACACCTTTAGTTAGTACTGTATATAATTTCCAATATTATAAGGGTATATTAAATATTTATTTCTTATCATAAAAATAATAAGCACAAAAAAGAAAAAAGACAAATTTTAACATTGGGATATTACTGATATACTGAGAGATGTTTAGGACAAGTGAATGCCTTTTTTAATCCAGATACAAATCTCGATATTTTTATCAATTGTTTTTGAGAAAGTTTTCAATATAATATAATGTGAGAAGATTATTTTTCCAATAAGTAATCCTGTGACAGATGAATATGCACTTGCTTAAGTCATATAGAAATATTAACTTAGAGTGAATCATTGATCAAAATCAGAAGCTAATATAAATTTCTCAGAAAAAAGGCATGGATATAAATATTGATTATTTTAATTTGAAAGGTGACTCATTAGTTTCAGAACAAAAAAGGACAATTTATCAAAGAAAAAGCAAATAATTGAACTGCTGTACTGTATCAAAAGCAAAACTGTTTATACTTTAAAGAAAACTACAAGAAAGTAAAATAGTAACATATAAAATAGGAGGAAAATTTTACAAAGTGTATATACAATGAAGAACTAATATCCAAAACAGCTTAATTCTTACAACTTAAATTCCAAGCCAAGTAAGCAAAGAGTATATTGAAATTCACCATTCATTAAAGATGTGTAAATATTCAGTATCCATGTAAAAAGTTGGCTAGCACAATTACACATTAGAAATACATAAATCGAAAGCAGAGCGAGTTATTATTGCATGCACAGTAGTTTACAAATCAAATTATCAAGTACTGGAAAAATAACAGCCTCTACTTTACTGTTGATAGGAGTACAACTTCATGCAGTTAGCGTGGGACAGTTTCATGGTTCTCCAAGAGAGTTCAGTGGAATTAATATTTGACCCAATAATTTCACTTTCAGGTGCATCCAAAAAGAGTTAAAAGTATAGAGCCACACAAAGACTTCAATATAAATATGTAAGACAACAGCAGTATTTGTAAATGCCTTCAGGTAAAATCACGTCTATCAAATGATGAATTAAAAAATGTGTGTGTCAAGTATTGTGCCACATACCTGTCATGCTAGCACTCTGAGTTTGTAAAAGATATATTATCTCTAATGAGAATCTAGGCCTTGGAAAAGTAAAATGGAGAAGAAAAAAATGAAAAAAACAATGGCTAGAAAATTCCAAAGTTTAGTAAAAATTATCAGTCTATGCATTCAATAAAATTATTGATTTCTAAGAAAAATAAAAAGATATTCATGTACACATATATTCTTAGTAAGTTGCAATAAATGTACTATAACAGAGATATTGAAATGCACAAGAGAATATTAATTTTATGACATATTTAACAAAATTAGCATCATATTTCTCATAAAGAATAAATCTATAATATAGTAAGAGGATGTTTTAAAAATGCAAAAAGAGGAACACAAAAAACTCATTGTGTATCAACAGTTTTATATTGAATTAAATTGTTCTTTGCAATGAAAGACAAATTACAGCACTTTCAGATAAATAGAAGTGATGGAAAGGGTTACTTAGAAATCTGCTGCATAATAAATACTTAATGGAGATTATCTTAGGTTGAAGTGGGTTGCTAGAGAGGAATTTTAAGTCATGTTAAGAAATTTCAGAAGTTGGAAAAACAAGTACTATGCACAGCAAGGGTTAGCATTTTACTTTTTGTTTTCAATGCTTTCTTCTCTTCCTGATTTATTTGCAACTGTGTAAAATATTAGTGATAACTGTGTTAGAAGATGCTAGTTGTAATGACCTACTGTGACTGAAAAAGAAAGATAGAACAGGACACAGAGATTTTATCACTAGTGAAGCTCAGCTAATACTAATGCAATCTGGATCACTACAAATTTAAGATGTTAGTAACATGTCCAAAACTTCACACCAAAGAAATGTGAAAATAGCCAAAATTTTATGATATATAATTTAATAAAATTCAAAATAGTATAGTAATAGAGAAAACAATGAAAAACTATACAATGTAAAACGGAGAAAATTTTAGAAGTCCATCTCTTCTGTTGTATATTGTTTCTCTTCTCCCTCTTTGGTAAATTTAATATTTCCTTTGTCAACATAATACCATCCTACATGATTTAAATTACACTAACAGAAGTTTCTCCTCATTATGCATTTTCTTTTGATTATTGAGCATTTTGGTTGTGTATCTTAAGGTTTTTGGATAACCTTTGTTATCCTAGTATTAGAAGATATTCTGTCAAACTCATCTAAGAATTGGAACTGTTAAAGCTCATTGGTCATCAGCAAAGAATTTGAGCTCATTAATGACTACTCCTTAGTGAGTGAGGTCATTTTCTTTTACTTATGCATCATTGCTCATATCACCCAGTCTCTATTAAATAGTTGTCATCATAGATACTTATTTGGGTGAAATTTTTTTCATATACTGTTCATGTAAAATTTATGTATGGAACCTGAGTGCTTCTGACTATTTATTTGATCCTACCTTATGGGAGTATTTGTTGAATGAATATATTCACACACACACACACACACACACACACACACACAGAAAACACACACACACACTTTCTGAACGTCCTCTTTGAAGCATGATTAATAAAAACTCAGAGACAGATATTGGGGTTCAACCTGAAGACCAGAAAAACAAAGCAGCCAGCCACTTGCTCTTACTTAGACCTCAGTCTGAAAATGGTGATGCTGCCTCCAGGAAACCTCAGAATAAGACTGAGAGCTGTCTTCTCCCGTTTTATAATCCTCTCTGGTTCTGGGATTAAGGGTGCGCACCACTACTGTCTGGTTTCTGTGGCAAATTAGTGTGACTACTTGGAATAAAGGTCTGTGTCATTGCTGCCTGGTCTGTAAGGCTGCTGCCCAGTGTGACTATTTTACTTTTTCGATCTTCAGGCAAGCTTTGTTTATTAAAATGCAAATGAAATGCCACTACAACTTTTTCTTCAAATTCACATTGTCTTGTTTTTGTCTATGTTTACCAAAAAAGATTTGGGAGTCAGATGTTGCAGTGAAAACCTATGAGATCAGAGAGGTAACAATTTGAACTTCATTTTTGGCTGGAGACCCAACAAGAGAGCATCTCTCCACCCTTCCTAAAGCAAAAACAAAAACAAAAAAAGCATGCAAGAATTTCTAAGAATTTCTAAGTCCCACCTTACTGCAGGAACTCAGTAGCATTTAAGTCACCGGCCCACTTGGGCATGGCCTCTTACAATATAAATACCTATGTAAAGTGCTCTCCCTCTCACTTCTGGCTGCTAAAATCAGTTCCTATTTACCCATTTGTGAAGAGGACTCTGATCTGTGAGTCTACTCCTAAATAAATAAACCTTTATTACACTCAATTCTGAGCTAGCTGGCCTTTGGGCAAGCCCATATATCAACCACTGACAAAATGTATGGTGTCCAGACTGTGTAAGCAAGATACAAACATAAAGACTGGAAAACCTTATTGAGACAGGGTAAGATGGTTTTTCAAATATTCCTGCCTCTGAAAATGGTCTGTCAGTTGTGCTAGGCCTTAGCCAAAATTGATTGCTCCAATATTGCAAATGAGACTTTGGGTGATTGCCCAAAGAAGCTAGTTATCTTTGCCATTTGTCGCACAGTTTGGAAATTCCTTGATCACGCTTCCTGCTTTACTCAAGTAATATTATTTTCATTTTCAGGTCTTTGACTTTGATGCAGTTGAAAAGTAGATAATCGTAGTTATTTTCCTCTCATGATTAGCCAAGTTATTTATAATACAAGACTTAGACTCCTTAGGATAGGATAATTATTGAAATATTTATCACATGTTTCTGGCTTGAAATTATTTATGCTGTTTGTAATTCTAATTTTTATACTTGATATTTGTTCTTACTGTATATAATTTTGTATTAGGCTTAGAACTCTCTTATTTAAACTAAAGGGGAGGAGCTGTAGGAACTCTTTCACCCAATAGCCTTTAATTTACCAGTCCACTTGAGCGTGGCCTCTTAAATGCGATGTAAAGTATATACTTCCTCTCTCTTCAGGCTCGTGGATTCAGTTTCTGTTTCCCTGTTTGTGCCGAGGTCTGAGATCTGTGAGTCTACCACTAAATAAATAACCCTTTAACCCTTTATTATACTCAATTCTTAGCTAATGTTGGATTTCTTTTTCATATCCATTTATACCTCTCTACTCTTTCCTGTATGTTTTTCTATTCTTACTCCTGGGTCCTCCATCCTCTTTATGGATAATTCCTGTCAGCTAGTCCCTGGATCCACCCCTGATCCAATCTTAATTTTTTTTAAACACGGTCTCAGAGTTTCACAGTATGATCAAATATCCCACAACATTCTGGTTCGTTCAGTTTTTTTGTTAGCTAAAGAAAAGTTTGTATTAGGATATTAATTAAAATGCAACCTCTATGCTATAAGGGAGTAATTGAGGTAGATTTGCTGGAAACTAAAGAAGAGTTTCAGTATTGGATAAGAGCACCTCCCTGTCACCTCTACATTTCCTTCTCTTCATTCAGAGTAGATTTGCATAAACTGCTGGATACATGTGGGAATAATTTTGATTCTCAGGCTTGCATTTACAGTTCACTGAGATTTCCCATTGGTAGCTTAATTCATGCCCCAGTAGTTTATTTAACATTTCTTGTTCTTAAACACAGTGTCATCTGTTTGTAACTATTGTTTTAGTTGTGAATAATTTGACACACTCAGCAGCACTGTTTAAAGAAAGGGCTCTGTTTAAGGTCTTTTCTTCTTTCCGGGCATAATGTGTGTCAGAGGGGAATTAGGAAGGAATTACTATTGTTTAATGAATGCTAAAGCAAAAAAAGGATTAAACATCTCTACAAATAACCATATCCCATGGGCCTCTTGACTTTAAAAATTGTGGAAGCTAATTATATAGTGTAATTAAATTATTTTAATTCAATTAAAAACATTGTTTCATGAATAGAAAATATTCCTTGTTATGAATAAGAAATATCTCTCAGACAACTCCTCCTTGAGGATAAAAGAGAATTTGTCATTTGAATGTAAGCAACAAGGGAAAAACTTAATTTCAAATTTAAAACATAGGCAGTACCTGTTTTAATCTTCTCTATTCTGTATTTTTTTAACTAAATTTAGCATTTAGAAGTCATGTTATTGACATGAAGGTGAACTAAGCCTTTTAAAATTTGCTATGAGACTGAAAGTTGGCTGGTAAATGTTCCTGCTATCATCCTGACAATCTGTGTTCTATCCCTGGTACCCACATACTGGAAGAAGAAAAGCAGCCACCATTTTTTGACTTACACACACACAGACACACAGACACACACACACACATCACTCACTCGCATGAAAAAAATAAATGCAATTATAAAAGAAGTTGGCTCAGAATAAATATGCAGGTGTTCCATAGTAAAAAATAGAGATTTATTGCCTTTTAGCTTTTTTGCAGTTACCCGGAGGCACTTTCAAGTTAGTACCAGTTAGAGTTTATATAATACAGACTTACTCTTTCTTTGTTTTCTTAAAGTTAGCAGGAGGCACTTTGAAATCGATCCTCATTTGATTTTAAAAAATATTTACATGCTTCATAGTATCAGTGAATTGTTAATATAGCTTGGGAAGTAGCTGTAATATAGTATAATGATTGAATAAAAGAATGAATGAATCTTAAACTAATTAGCTCTATGCCAAGGTAAATATATTTCTTTTCTATATATCTCAGTTCCTTCCTTTAAAAATGAGGACTTAGACTAGACTGGAGGCAAGAAGAACGCAGACTATAAGCTACATACAATATTTCAGTCTTTACTTCCAAAGAACAAGATTCTACTGAATGAAGCTGGGAAATATGTGGACTGTGTGATCCCATATTTTAGAAGATAACGCTGGCTGTTATATGGTATATGGATCACCAAAAGACTAAATGAAATGTGTGGTATAAAAATAAGGAAACTATTGATTTTATAAGTTGCTTAGAATAGTAAGGAAATATAGAAAGATAAAGGTATATATATGTATATTTATGAAATATCTATAAGATAAAACATAGTCATATATTTAATATTAACAGTGAATGATACATAGGGCCAAAGAATATTCTGCTTTCGGTCTTCAGGAAATGGGCCAATTATATATGAGGAATATCAGGATAATGTGTGAGAAGATGGTGATGAAGCTTTTAAATTATGTCAAGAATGTAATCAAATTGAAATGAAGGAAATATCTTAAGTAGCTCTAGATATATAGATCCATTGCTAGGATGAAAATCAGTCCCAAAGAGATAAACATTGTGATGATCAGTATAGATGTAGTAATCAAAGTAGAATACAAACTATATTAAATTTCTATTCTCCATCTCTTTTCATGTAAAATTTTCCTTTCAAGATCACTGGATTTTTTCAGGATACATTTCTTTTTTAGGTACTGTTAAGTATGTGTATTTTGACTGATATGATGAAGTAATGGCAAACTGATAATTGGATATAAGAATCAGCTATGCATCAACCTTATGATCCACTTAAGGGGGGAGAAAATTAAAACCATGTATAAATTGAAAAAAAACACCAAATACTATATAACTATCACTGACATAAAATTTAAATGAAGGTAAATTGTAATAGGAAAAAGTATTACTTTATCTTTGTCTTACAAAGTGAGCAAATTTATCTCTTTAGAACCTGCAGAGCTGCAGATGAAAAAGAAGATAGTAACAGGCAGGGTGCTGTTACAAAATGCTAAAAGAGAAATAGATTATGCATTATTCTAAGAACCATGGGTATACATAAAATAAATTTCACTGCTTATTACAAACACTGGCATTGTGGCAAAAAAGAATTTGGTTCATTGTACTGTTTGAAAATGAAATTTAATCTGCTTTTAAATAATGCAAATGTGACTATATTCAAGAAGAGAGACAAAATCTGTCAGTTTAATTAAGTATATTATGTTATGAGGGAAAAATAATTGATACAATTGGATTACATAGACTGCAAACTACAGATAGAACTTTGAGAAATGTAGAAATGATAAAATCTTGAATATAATAATATTGATCACAATGGTTAGAGAAGAATACATTCTTCTGGTTGCATCTTGTTTTAAATCAGAGCAGAATTAAAACATGGTCCTCGGTGGCCTTTTGTCAAGGCACTTATGCATATTCTACTAAACCCGAGTGAAGAGAAACAAAATAAATTTTATTTCAGTGCAAAGTTTACTTATCTTTTGTGGAAGGTGATTCTAAATGTTAGCACTAAGTAAACTGAGATTCTTCTGGTGATAACCTTAATTTTGATTCAACAAAACCAAGGAGGAACATTCTTTTCTTCTGTCATGAGAGAAAATTAATCAGAAAATTAAAGGAATAATAAAGTCCCACATTTATTTTGTCTTTGAATGATTACTGAAGTATCTTGGTATTGATTATCTTAACCACTATGTTAACTAAATCTGTCCTAATATTTTGATTTTCTAAAAAAGCATTACCCTTGATATTTTGTGAAAATTGTCCAAGAATGGATTTGGTAATGTTATAATATTTTGGAACAATTATCAGCAATATAATATTCAAAAGATTTTTAAAACTTCAGTGATGACCACTGGCATATAGTCAGTCTGTGAGGAGTCATATTTTTTAAATATTTATTTATTTATTATATATATATACAATATTTCATCTGCGTGTATGCCTGTAGGCCAGAAGAGGGCACCAGACC
>LOEQ01010570.1:43963-56246 GCA_001685075.1 Bramus lutescens | reverse complement strand
ATGGCAACTATAGCAGATCAATACTGTGGTATCCAGGTATCCATGTCTGTTGTAATGCTAGTGGATCTATAAGCACTCCTTAGTAGATAAAGGAAAAAAAAAACTTGGGAGATTCTCATATAAGAATACAGTGTGGTTTCTCTACTTTCTCACCAACTGCATGGGATCCTAAGAGACAGTAGGCTATGCATGAATTCAGAGGTAGATTAAAGGCAGCACTACATCATGCAGCTTTTATGTGGCCTCATCAATCATGGGGAGAAAAGCTTTGCCATCATATATCTGGTTTGGGGTAACCAAAGCTCTAATAAGTAATCGTCACTTGTAGATGGAAGTTTCTTTCCCACCCTGTCCCACAGCCATTCAGTCCCAAAGAAACACACGGAGGCTTATATTAATTATGAACTGTTTGGCCTATTAGCTCAGGATTACAACTTAAATAAACCAATAGTTCTTGTCTCTGTTTAGCCTTGTGGCTTGGTACCTTTTATCAGTAAGGCATTCTCTTCTTGCTTCCTCTGTATCTGGATGATGACTGACTTTCTGCATTCCTCTTCCCAGAATTCTCCCAGTATAATCACATAACCTATACTTTGTGCCTGAATATTGGTCAATAAGTGTGTTTTATTAAACTAATACAAGTGAAAATTTTTACAAGAACATTTATCCCACAGCATTCACTTGTGCTTTACAAGGATGCTCAATAAACTGAGCAAATGTTGACCTTTGGTGAAATCATACTTCAGTCTTTTCTTGGTGCCAATTCAGTACATGAAATATTCTTCACCTAGTCTTCCTAGTACTGAAGTTATCAATTATATAATTTAAATTCCCAATGTTATAGAAATATATAAAACATTAAAGAACCAAACAGACAGTTGATTGGAGAACTCAGCTTTATTCATAGTTTCTTACATATAGGTTAGATAATAGTGTTGAATCCCTGTCAACATGATCATTTATGGTAGGTCTCTGAGTCCCATGTCCACCAAGAGAAATTTCCATCACAGTTAAGCACGATTTCAGTAACAAACATTGCATTAGCAGTTGAAACATTCCTTTCTTTGCAATAGTATTTGCACCTTGACTTTGGGACAGACAGCAGTGCTAATCATTTCTTAATGCTGGTTCTTACAAGTATTTGCCTTCTCTAGGTAAGAGGAGTATAACACAGCTCAGCATAATCCCCTATTTCAGTAATAAAACATTAACTTATTAAATTTTCACATAATCTCACAGTTTATATGCAAGGGTCATTATTATACTGTCACAATACAGAGTGGGAATTTGATATTTTAGGTGCATATATAAAGGAAATTAACATGCACACATGTATGTTTGTGTGTTTTCCTCTATAACTACAGATAAAATATTTAAAATTACCCAACAACCTTTCATTCTCTTATGATTAGCCTTAGCACTCATTTGTAGCATCTTTTCTGGCCTCCTAAACAGTATAGAGCCCTCTTTGAAAGCAGTATTTTATACATTTTAGGCACTTTATTTTAGACATTGTTCACCTTAACAATTTTAGTTTAGAGACAAGATCTAGTTTTAGCCAAAGTTACAGACAATAGAACCATAGCTAAAGGAAGTGAGTTTCCCTAAATTCTTAAAACTTCACCAATTCTGTTAGTCTATTCTTACTGCTTAATGCATACAAGTAATAGCAACAAAGAATTGATTTATATAGAAATTGATCAAAATGTTAATTATAATTTTTAAAAGTTAACATAATGTGAAAGTGTTCACAGCAGAAACATGAAATCATAATTTATTAATTAGAACAATGAAACACTAAACTATTTAAAAGTATTAATAAGTATTGTATTCATATTAGAGAACAAGAACTACAGCTATAGTTCAGTTGTAGAGTGCAGTGACTGAGCCTATACAAGTCCCAAGGCTTGATTCAACATATTGCAAAAAATTATTTCACAGAATTCTATGAGAAAGTACCTTGGGTGTGGTGTGAGTGTGCTAATTTGAAACAACAATTTGATTGTAGCAGTAATTTACATTAATAAGATGAAAGGCATATTATATTTTATTATTTGAAGTCTATATTAGTGAATTTGTGGAATTTTGTATATTCAGCAATTTTTTATTGATGGTTGTAGAAAGATTTTGGATAAGGCACAGTCTCAAAAAGCATGATAAAAATGTACACTGACCTTACAGAATAACTCCATGAATATTGCATTAACTTTACGGATAACTTCTCAGAATGAAACGAATTACTGTTTCATAAAGAGGCCCAATTTGCCAGGAATAAACTTTTACCCTTAACTATCTTCCTTCATGCCTTTCCTTAGTAATTCTCTATATCTAAGCCCAGTTTAGATGTTTTGTTCTCTTAAAAAGTTTTACTTGTATTTCCTGGGTAAGGGTTTCTTTCGTGTTATGTTGCATTATCTTTTCCCTTATCATAGTTGTTATCATACTTTCCTGCACTGATTTGTGTTTTCTTCCAAACTATAAATTCCAAGAAGTTGAAAACAGGTCTGCTGTTACACCTTAAGCAAGAACCATGTATGCCTTGTTCACAGTTTAATCAATCGCTATTGTCATTATGCCTGAATTATTAAAGATCATCAATAAAATATTCAAACCATAGATTTCTGACTAAAAAACTTTATTGTTATACAATCAAAGGGATTGCAAACAGCAAAAATTAGACCCCTAAATAAGTGAGAATATTTTGCATGCAACCCAATACCATATTCTGAAAATCTTTGTCTGTCTATTCGAAGTAGCATTAATTATTCACTTATTCACTATTTTCTTTAGGTTTTCATAGAAAAAGCAAACAATTCTAACAAAAGTGAGCCAAACTATAGTCTATTGTTTTGTTCTCTTCTCTGATTTGCTTCTGAGTTCTTCTGCACTTTTTAAAAATTCTTGGCAGTCAAATCATTAGCTGAGATTGAGAATCATACATAAAAATTTATCTAAAGAAGAAAATTATTCATTTCTACTCTCACACATATGACATTTGTTGAGAAAAATATTCATTTACATAATCACAAAAATCATAAGAAACAGAAATTGCATAAAAACAAATATCTACTGGACAGGGACACTCATCCTAGTGAAGAGAATATTTACAGAATGGAGTAAATATGTGAAAACTACATGTCTTTTAATTGTCTAATATCCAAAATATATAATGAGATACAACAATTAAATAGCAAGGAAATAAATAACTTAATTGAAAATGAACATTACACCACAATAGAAATTTATCCAGGGGCTGGAGAGATGGCTCATTGGTTGAGAGCATTGCCACATGGTGGCTCACAACCATCTATAATGAGATCCAATGCCCTCTTCTGGCCTGCAGGCATACACGTAGACAGAATATTGTATACACGATAAATAAGTAAATATTTTTTAAAAAAGAAATTTCTCAAAAGAAGAGACATAGAAGGACAATAATTGGATGTAAAAGTTTAACAACTCTAATCTTCAGGAAAATGCAGACTCACATCCCAGTGAATGATTCTCTCACCTATCAGAATACCTTTTACTGAAATTGCAAACTTAGGTAAGAATTAAATGTTCACTGTTGGTTGAAATGTAAATAAGGAAAGCCATTTTGAAAAATTATGTTGAAATTCCTTGAAATTGCTTAAACTAGAATTATTATAATATCTGAATTCCTACTTCTTATGTATCATATAGTTGAAACTAATATGTTGAAAAAAGTGTATATTTCCCTTATTACCTATGTATTCTTTTTTCTTTTTTAAATTTTCTAATATTTTATTTTAGTAGTCTTTATGTACAGGTTTACATGTTTGAATGCAATGGAACATGTAGAGAGATTGAAGAACTACTGAGTTCTCTTTTCTACCATATATCTTAAGGATGGAACTTAGGGCATTATGTTTGAACTTTGAGTAAATTTTCTTATTTTAAGATTTACTTTTGTTTATTTATGTGTATATGTCTCTGTGTTACATGTGTGCTGCAATCCACAAAGGCCAGAAGAGTCATTGATCCCATGAAGATGGAATCACAGACAGTTATGGGTTACCAGATGTAAGTGGTGGGAACTGAATTTGGGTCTTCAAGAAGAAAAGCAAGCGCTCTTACTTTCTGACCAATATCTTCAGCCTATCAGTTTTATTTTATTAATTTATTTTTTCAGAATTTCATACGTTTATATAATATGCTTTTTTCTCAAATCAATTCCCCACACCTTCTCTTTTAGTTCTTCCAGACTACTACTTTTTCTTCTCAATTCCATGTTCTATTTAGCAACATGTTAAATCTACTGAATGTTATCATTTATATACATGGATGTATGGCTATCTACTTGTAAACTGAATGTATGGCTATCTTCTTGAAAACCGGCAGTCTATTAAGGGTACCATCCCTGAAAATCTTCACTCTCCATACCTGATTGGACATACCAGTAGTTCCTAGACTCAAAAAGTGGAACTTTTTGAGACCCATTTCTATCCATTTTAGCATTATTCTTAAATGCAAAGATACAGAGCCAAATATATGTTAGTTGCTGAACAAATATATAAATAATGTTAAATGTATGCATGTACATGTGTAAGATATATTTTCACATACATATGAATACTGTCCAACAGACAATATATCATTCATAACAAAAATATGACAATAGACAAATCATGTTGAATGAAATAAGTCAGGAATAGAAAGACAAATAATCCATGATTTAACAGATACAAAGATTTAAATAGGTGGAGCTCAAAGGAATCATGAGGATAAAAGATGTTTTACAGAGGCTAGGCGGGTATAGTAATGTGGAAAAGGAGATATTCCTGAAGAATACAGTTGTTTCAGCTAAAAACCAAAACAAAGCACTTTTTCTAGTCTACTGCACTATGTAGAATCAACAGTAAAAGTGCATTTTTAGATGTAAAAAACTTATTTACAAATTTCAATATGCATTTTCACATTCTTTTTATTGAAAATAAATCATTCTCTCATACAATATATCCCAACTACAGTTTCCTCTTCCTCCACTTTTCCTAGCTCAGTCCATATGCCTTCTTTCCAATTTCCATTTCCCCACAGAAGAAAACAGTAAACCAGAAATCAAGATGCAAAAAGACAAGATGAAATTCCTTGAATCAAAGCTAGACAAGGCAACACAATAGGAGGGAAAAAAATCTCAAGAGCAGTCAAAAGAGTCAGAGACACACCTACACCCACTGTTAGGAGTCTCACAAAAACTAATGCTCTTGCTGATATGATACATTGATGAAACCATGATGCTGATGATATGATGATGATATAGTGTGTGTTTATGTGTTTTACTTCACTGGATTGAATTTTCCTATAAGCCATACATAGAATAAAATGTCATATTATACTTCATGAATATGCAGCTATTACTTATCAAATGAGAATAAAAAAGGAGTTCCCCCAAACATCTCTTGAACACGAATTGCTAATTTGTTTCCTGTGGGAGGATCTAGTAAAATAATCCAGTTAAATGATGTGTTCTTTAATTTAAATTGAGCATTTTTAAATTATCTGTAAAAATGAGAGTCTATATTATGAGTAGCATCTGAAATAAAAGTCATGCTTTGAGATTTTTTTCAATATCTAGCTTATCACTTCTATCCTAACTTGGAATTTTGTCTTTTGCTCTCTAGATAGAGACCTTGGAAATCTTTCAAATATTACTCTCATGGGAATATACAGATAAGAAACCAGTTTGTTATTTGACATTTAGCCATGGAAGAAGATTCCTCTTTTGAGAGGCATTTCAAATTTCCTGTTCAAACAAGTTTTCTCTGGGTACCATTGGAGTAAAACCCGAATCCCTGCCACTATAAAAATCCCATAAAAGATTCTGGACACTGTTTGAATTTTTTGATCAGACAAGAGAACAAAAGTTACTTATGGCCAAAATAAAATGATATTCTCATTTGCCAAAATAGCCAGATAAACATAAAACAATTTTAAAAAGTTTTTAAATAGTAACTCCAAGTCCTATATTCAAAAGAGATTGCTGAACTATGGGCAAACGCAGAGATATATTCTGAAAATAAACAAAAGATGTCAGTGACATATAAAACTTTTTCTGAAAATGAAGGATTTATATACATATATATACAAACAAATTTAACCATGAAATATTTTAATTATTCATCAAATCTCAACACTTTTTGTCTTAGTGTTTCTATTGCTGTGCAGAGACACCATGATCACACCAACTCTTATAAAGGAATACATTTAATTGGGGTGGCTCATTTGCAGTTCAGAGGTTCAGTACATTATCATCAGTAGGGAGCATGTTGACATGCAGGCAGACATGGTAGTTGTGAGAGTCCTATATCTTGCAGGTAACAGGAAAATGAATGAAAAACAGAGTCAGTGTTCTGGGCATAGGAAACCTCAAAACCTGCCCCCACAGTGACACACTTCCTCCAACAATGCCACATCCACTCCAACAAAGCCAAACCTCTTAATAGTACTATTCTTTTTGGGATCAAATAACCACACTTTCCTTTAACTTTGAAATTGCCTTTCATTCTTTTAGTAAGTTTTAGTGTAAAACTTAGTTTCATTATTATTGACTGTTTTTTCTGTCCTGCCTGGTTCCTGCAGTCCTTAAGTCTCAAAGAAATCACACAGAGGTCTACATTAACTATAAACTGATTGTCCCATTAGCTCAGGCTTCTTATTAACTCTTATAACATATATTAGCCCATTATTCTTGTCTATGGTAGCCACATGACTCAGTACCTTTTTTGGCAAGGCAGTCACATCTACCTTCTGCTGTGGATGGCTCACGACTGCAGAGCTTCCTCTTCCCAGAATTGTCTGTTCTCATTGACCTGCTTCTACTTCCTGTCTGGTTGTAGCACCTATACTTCCTGCTACTGGCCAATCAGCGTTTATTTAAAATGTAATTGATAAAATATAGACACTTGTCCCATACCATTTTCCCCTTTTTTAAATTAAAAAAACCTCTGAATCTAATATCCTTTGTTTAGCTTTTTTCCTAACCCTTATCCATAACAACTTGTAACCAACATTCTAAACAAAGGAAAATATCCATAGTCCATTTTTTGGGAATGTGGGCATAGTTTTCCAGCCTACTTCCTGCTGGTTGAGTGTGCTGAAAATCTTATGAGGACCTCAAGAAAATTTTAATTTATGATAAAATCCTGACTGGAGTATCCTGTGAGTCCTGATCATCTCAGGCAGCAGTCTTGAATCTGTTCTGGATGTAGAACTCAGACATCTACACCTTCTTCTCCTATTGGAGATTTCTCAGGTGGTTTTGCTTGAAAAAACCTGATTTTTCTTAAGTCAGAATTAATCCAGAGCCTCTCATTTTCTGTGGAAACAAAAGCAAAACCTCTTCTCCAAAGTAACATANCCAACATTCTAAACAAAGGAAAATATCCATAGTCCATTTTTTGGGAATGTGGGCATAGTTTTCCAGCCTACTTCCTGCTGGTTGAGTGTGCTGAAAATCTTATGAGGACCTCAAGAAAATTTTAATTTATGATAAAATCCTGACTGGAGTATCCTGTGAGTCCTGATCATCTCAGGCAGCAGTCTTGAATCTGTTCTGGATGTAGAACTCAGACATCTACACCTTCTTCTCCTATTGGAGATTTCTCAGGTGGTTTTGCTTGAAAAAACCTGATTTTTCTTAAGTCAGAATTAATCCAGAGCCTCTCATTTTCTGTGGAAACAAAAGCAAAACCTCTTCTCCAAAGTAACATATATTTTATCTTTAATTTTAAAGTTAATGTATTTTCAACATACTTATGTTGGATTGATTCAGCAGCATTTATGAACAAATATCTTTTAGCAGCTGTTGCTCTTTACTCGGCATTCAAACAACTCAAAGAAAATATAATAACATACAGTATCCAGATTCTCTGTGTGTTTTCCATCTTCATAGCTTTATGAAATGGCTTCTCAGGGCCTCCTTTTAGGCATACTAGCACAGCTAAACTCTGCTTGCTTCCAGCTGTTCTGTATGACAGCAAAGTAAAACTCAGAAGACCCTCAGTCCTATAAATATTTTATACTGCAAAATCAGCACCACTTAGATAACACTGCCAAATTGTATTGCCAGATTGAAATGTATCTTGGCCTCCTTGTGCAACAGCTGTATGCAGTAATAGACTCAATCTACACATGGCAGAAGCAATCCAGTTTACGAATCAATAAATGTGTTAAATAACAGTAATATCAGCTCTCCTTCATCCTGTTCCTAATTTATCAGAAATCAATTTTATTCTTGTTTAGAGAGTCTGAGATTAGTCTTTTAATGGCTAAAAATTTTTCCAGATTCAAAAGAACAAAGTTTAGTACTCCAATAATCATATTTTTTATCATATTTGCCTGAAAATTTCTGAGTTGCAAGATAAGGAAATGATTACAGTTACCAACCTTGGAAGACTCATTTAACTCATTATGTAAATGAAGAATAACTCAATATTCAGATCATGCCACTGTCATTTCTTATTTTAGAGCCATAAATACTCAAGTGATATAATTAAAATAATAGCACTCAAATTATATTAATAACTAGAAGAAAAGCCTTTAAAATGATATGAAGAAAAGATGTTTAAATGGCACAGTATTAAGTCATTTCATCCAAATAGCTCTTATTAGAGCCACTAAATATTTCATAAATTTTGGCTAAATATATATTACATGAAATAATGTGTCAGTTGGGGTTCAACATTTTTTATCATGCTTTTGAAAAGGAATGCTTTTAGCATTAATTATGACAGAAAGAAACATGCCAGTGTGGCAAAATTGAATTGTAAATATAATAATATTTTAATAAAGAATTCAAAATTTCAATTAATATTAGATAAAGTTCAAAGTCCGTATACCATTTTCTAAATTAATGTAATTCTGTACAATTATTAAAATATTTGTGCTCATTAATTTATTACTCATTCTTTTTTAGAGAATTCTACTTTTCCCACAAATAAATTTATTGCGGGTAGAACTGGTCTTAAGAGATCTTTGGGTACATTCAGCAGTGAAAATCTCAAGAACCAGTATGTATGACTTCAGTCTGCATACTGCTCATTGGCTTAATGGTTGATATTAAGAAAACTGACCTGTTGTAGATCATAACTGGCATAATTTTTAACATTGCATGTGTTGCATGCATGGTCCCTAGGGTAGCAATACTGGGAGGTGGTGAAACCTTTAAGAAGTAGATCATACAAGAAGTAAGTTAGATTTCTAACATTAAAAAGGTTATCAGAAGCATGTCATTCCCTTCTTTTTGGCCTTACACATATGACTAACTTTGTTCTACTTCAACTTTGTGTAACTGATAGATGCACAAATGAGGTCAAGCTCCAAATGGGGAGCATTCTTTATCTATTAATCTGTTGAAGGAAATCTAGGCTCTTTCAAATTTCTGGCTAGTATTAATAAAGCAGAAATGAACATATTTTGGAAAGTATCTCTGTAGAAGGATGAACAGTCATTTGGGTATATATCCAACAGTTACATAGCTAACTATTGTGGGAAAATCATTCCCAGCTTCCTATGAAATATTCACACTAATTTCCATAGTTACTGTACTAGTCTGCTGTCACACCAGCAAAGGAATGAGTGTTTCTCTAACTCCACATTCTTTCCAGCATTAACTGTCACTTATTTTATTAACCTTGGCCATTCTGACTGGTGTAAGATTAAATCCCAAGTAGTTTAGATTTATATTTCTATGATGACTAAAGATGTTCAAAATTTCTTTTATGTGGTTTATCAGAGGTATGAGTTTTCTCTTTTGAAGATTCTGTTTTGATCTTTGTCCTATGTTTTATTGAGATTTTGCTTTCTTGATATTTAAGTTTTTTTTGTTTTTTTATAATTTTGTATAATAGCCTTCTATCAGATATGTAGTTGGAAAAATTCTTTTCATATTATTTAGTCTACTACATTGTCTAAATGATGCTGTACTCTGCCATAGAGATGATTTTTGGTTTCTTGATGTCCACTTATTATTTTTTATTCTTAGTGTCTCTGCTATATGCATTCAGTTCAAAAAGTCTTTTGTTGTGACAATGAGTTCAAAATTATTCCTTCTATCAGACTTAGTGTATCTGTTTTTAATTGAGGTCCATGATCCATTTGAGTTGAGTTTTGTCTAGGTTTATAGATATGGATATATTTGGGATCTTCTTTTGCAGCTGTTCAGTTTGACCAGTACCATTTTTTGAATATTCCATCTTTTTCCTTCACTGTGTATACCTGTAAGGGTCAATATGTGATTTTAGCTGTTGTATCCGGTACTGACCTGTGATTTTAGATGTAGTTTCATTAAAAACTTGAGAGCCCCTGTAGTTTGATGCATAAATATTTAGAATTTCAGTATCTTTTTTAGGAATATGGAAGACTTTGCAACTTTATAAAAGAAAAATGGTTGAATACTATAAGCAGAGCTTAACAATTAGCTCTCATATAAGCATAGAAGACAACAGTGTGTACAACTGGGACTTTAGAGGCCCAGCTCAAGAGGCTTCAGAGGGGAATAGTACTCAAAGCTGGTCTAGAGATCACTTATGTGATATTTTGATAAAGAATCTGGTAGACTTCTACCCATATGGCAAGCATTTTCTCAGACTAAATGTAAAAAACACTGTACTAATTTATTTGGCAGATAAATTTTCAAGCCAATGTAATATTGAATCAGCGTTATGATTATTAACAACTCTTATACATGTCTACAATTAATTTGTCCCTATTTGATGACATTAGTTTTGAGAGACAGAAATATCTGAGTAAGAGGAAATATGTCATTGGGGGAAGGCTTTGATTTTAAAATCTCTGGACTGCTTGTAGTTCATTGTCCTGCTTTATGCTTACAGTTAAGATATGAGCTCTCAACATCTTCTTTAGTCTGCCATTTTGTTGATGCAACAATACCTTTCCAGATCATGTCAGGAGTCATAACTGGCATGTGGACAGTTTCCATCAGAGAATGTAAGGAACTGGTGGGGAATAGAAGTAAACCAGGCCATGTTGATGGCAGGAATCTTTCAGCCTGACTGACTAGAAGACAGAGTGCTTCCTTATTTATACATAATATAGTAAGTAGGGATATGTTCATGTTGTTCCAAAACATATTATATCATTTTTGTTTTAGGAGAGTGTTTTACTTCATTTTGCTCATCTTTTAATAATCATTAATAAACTTTGATAGAACAGTTTTCATTTCCATTAATTTTTCCCTTAGGTTTTGACATCATTGCTAAATAGTTATCTTTTATAATAATCCTTACTCATTAACCCCATAACCTGATTTTTAAGAATGTAGAGGCATGTGACAGCCTGTTCTCAGGATGGTAGCTTTTGTGGCTGCAAGGACACTAGGCAAAAATAAATTGCCAAGCTAGTCTGTGTAGATTGCTATGTCCCAAGCAGTGTATTATTGACTCTTAATGGTTAGAGTACCCAAGAAATATCCTAAGGCCAAAACTGTTGCAGCTATTATTTAAATTCTATCACAATAGAGTGTTCACATTTTACATCTTTATAGAATTTGCCTATATGTCTAATCCTGGTGTTCTATTGTTCCTTGGTCATATGACATTGCTGCAGGATAATGTGCTTGTATACTGCAAAGATTTGTCACTCATGTTGGTTTTATAAAATGCTGATTGGCCACTAGTCAGTCAGAAAGTATAGCTGGGGCAACCAAACTAGGAAAATTCTGGGAATAATAAAACAGAGTCAGTCACCAGCCAGATGCAGAGCAAGCAAGATGAGAATGCCTTATTGAGAAAAGGTACCAAGCCATGTGACTAAACATATACAAGAATTATGAGTGAATTTAAGTTGGAAGAGCTCAGCAATAATAAACCTGACCAAATAGGCCAAATAGTTTATGAATAATACAATTTTCTGTGTGCTTCTTTGGAACTGAATGGCTGAGGGACTAGATGGGACAGAAACTTCCATCTACAAATAACACTCAAATGTTTGGGAAGAATTTCCACACAAAGCCTGAAAAAGCTTTAAAAAATTGATTCTGGACAGACAAGAAAAGAGTCAAGTGCAGCTTCTTGGTAACTGTCTTTTTTTCTGGTAGGCTCTGTTTGCTAGAGGCAACCAGAGGGGCAGCTCCTTTAAGAGAGGCTTCCTGGCTTAGCATTAGCAACAAAATCTTGCAGTTCTTTTGAGAGGCCTTGCCACCAAACACTTAAGTGGTTTTTATGTGCAGCTCGAAGTATGTTTTCTGGTGGTGACAGAGTTGTGGCAATAAGCATGGCTCCTGCCAGTACCTCCAACATGAAGC
>LOEQ01010570.1:17142-30161 GCA_001685075.1 Bramus lutescens | reverse complement strand
CAACCACATGGTGGCTCACAACCACCTGTAATGAGGTCTGGCGCCCTCTTCTGGACTGCAGGCATGCATGGAAGAAATGCTGTATACATAATAAATAAATCTTTAAAAAAAAAGAAAAAAAAAGATGTTGACCCTACTTCTAGGGGTTCTACAAATAGATCAGACTACAAATGGGAGTGACTCCAGTGCTTCTATGTCTGCATGCACTTATTGTTATAAGTCAATTGTTTTGCATTGCCAGTCCACTTCCAGAACACTTTTGGTGGAAGTGTCTTCTTGCTCTTTTTTCAGGAGACACTATACAACAGCTAGCATTCAGTCTACTTCTCTGTTGATATATTTTGTTACGTTATGCTTCACATAATGTGATAAAAGTTCAAACAGAAATGACATCAACTTTACTTATTTGAAAATAAAGCAAATATGAGCTTATGAAAGCACTTGAGACTTCTCTGAAACTTTGCTGTTGGAAATGACAAAAGTCTAAAGAAATGTGGGAAAATAAGTTGCGCAGAACTCATAGAGTATTTAACTAAAGTGAATATTCGCTTTTCCTTTTGATGTATGTTTCCAGATACAGGAAAAATATTTTAATTTCATGTAATTGTTAGAAGGTCATTTTGATAATTTCATTTGAAGCATAAGAAAGTACGAAAAGTACTGAACCTCCATTTGCTGATAATTATATTGCCTTATAACATTGCTTGAAGGAAATCCTGGATAACTTTGAAATGAATTTGTTTTATGTGTCAATGTATACATATATATTAAAGAAAACTGTTTGTCACAATAAATAGCAATAACATTTATAACATGTATGTTTTATATACATTTTGGTAAGTGCAATAGTGAATATTTAAATTACTATAAATAACACAAGGACAATAGACAGCTCAAATGACAGGGTTTGAATTTCAATTGGAATTTATACAATGCTGAAATATCTAAAACTAAAATTGGCATCCTAATTGCTAAAGTTAGTCACCTTAATTATACTCACCATGCGACTGCCCAACTATATAATTACTATCATTTCAGTGATTGTTTTGCCAAATAGTCTGTTTAAAAGGTTCCTTACTTTTTTCCATAGTACTTTGTATCAAAGTTCAATTGTCTGTGTTCTCATTGTCAATACAGGATCCAAAACAAAAGCTTAACAATGAAAACAAAGCAAACATAAGTGACATTCTTTGCTAAGGTACAGTAAATTTCCATGGTGTTTATGTTACAGGTGAGCTATGCATGCAGTTTCCTGGACTGCTTTCAGCTCATCACTATTGAAACGGTATGTGGGACATATTCCTGTCAAAATTCACTTAAGTGCTATCTATACCTTTATTCTATTGTTTCAAAAGAGAGACTGTGAGACTATTCTCCAGCAAATGGACCAGAGTTGCATTGAAAGTGGTTGATTTAGTACTGAAAGAGAAGAGTATGCAAGGAAAACCTTTGATAAACCTTAAACTCTCAATGTGTGTGTGTATGTGTGTGTGTGTGTGTGTGTGTACAGGCCAGAGGACAGCCTTAATTATTGTGCCTCAGGTACTCTCCAGATTTTTTTTGATACAGACTCTATCTTTGGCCTGATGGGCAAGTTGACTAAAAAACCCCTGGTGCTTTCCTGTTTCTCTCTCCCCAGCTCTGAGATTAGAAGTCTATGCCATCATGCTTAGATATTTTGATGTGGTTTCTGGAGATTTGATCTCAGGTCTTTGTACTCACAAGACAAATACTTTACCTACTGATACTGTGTGGAGCTCTACAGTTGAGTCTGAGGCTTATCATTGCCTCAAATTCAAGGGTGGAGCCCCTCACACTATCAGAGAGAAGAACACATCAAGAAATATAAAGGTAAAACAGGAGAAAGCCATGTCAATGATATACAAGAGTCAAAAGAAATATGTAAAATTGGCATATGACATTGTAATTGAACAGAGAATTAAGGATATGTTGGATTAATATGAAAATATAAATTAACCACACATTTATATTGTTATTGATAAATAATTAAACAAATATACGGAGAAGAAAAAACAAATCATTGATGCATCACTTCATCTCTTGAACAAAAATTCTGATATCTTTTCTCTGTCTATGAGAGTTAGAGTTGATTAGATTAAATAAAAGCAACTAAAACTCAAGAGATATAAATTTTATGTTCATCCTCACAATAAGTATATTACACTTAAGAAAAACAATACAGATATTGATATAGAAACAGAGGATTGAAATCCAAATGAAACATCTTTACTTTGGGTATTATTTAATCAGACACAGGAGTTTTATGGAGAAATATGCACAAAATATTTGTTCTCATTAGAATGTTCTGAAACATATGTGCAAGGACAAAAGAGAGATGAGATATAACTAATAACGGGAAAATTTTTACGTCAAAAATTACATTTGAACTGTGCCTTGAGGAAGGAATAGTCTGAGGAGAGCAGCTTTATGGCTTTCTTAACCATTAGGAAAAACAGATTAGTCACTTGATATAAGAAAAGAGGTAAAGAATATATATAATAAAAATTTCAAACCAAATAAAGAAGACAGACAAGTAAGGCTTTCTAGATCGTTTAATGATACATTCTCAAAAAAGAATTTCTGGTTTCAGGTGATAGTGAAGAGGAGAGGAATATGATAGTGAAGAGAAAACTGGCTATGAATGTCATGATTGACATAGGCATATGGAACAAGAAATATACACCCCATTCATATGGAGTTCCAGTCCCACTTAGTAAGGCTCAAACTCAAATCAAGTGACTGAATTGTATCAAAAATGTTTCTTTCATCTCAACTATATAAGTTTTCATTTTGTCCCTGAAATGAGTATCGTGAGATGAAAGTAGTTGTGAAAGTCCTAATTGGAGAGCTATTTACATTAGGCTGTAACATTACTGCAAGATCAGTTCTGGAAAGGAAATCTAATCACTTTGTTTGAGAAAAAGGCCTAGAATACTGCTCTTAAATTATCTATCTTTTCTTCATCATAGACTTGTGTTCCAATTCACATCACATAAAGTAATAAACAAAGCTTTTTCATCTAACCCTTTCCTATTTATTTAAGTTAGGCATACACTGTAATACACACATTTATGAATAATAGGTTTAGGAAATCGTTGTATTGCAGGTTCTTCTGAAATTAAAACTTTCCAACTAGAAATGAAGCTCATTAGGACACAAATGTTTAAAAGAAGATCGAAACAAGAACAGGGTGTTATAAAGGGAGGTGAGACCTTCCATCCTTAAGGAAAACCCATTATGCCCAGAAAGAAAAATAAAAAAAACCCTCCATAGCTTTAGTTATTCTCTGAAAGTGACCAGAATACCCTAAAATCCTTCCTTCCTATGCATATATGTGCAATACAGAGCAATAACAAACACTTTCAGACAAACTGAGATGCCTGGAAAAGTCTCAGATTAACTAAACTGCCTAAAAAGGATACACACAAACCTGTCGAGGTTTACGGAAGCTGTGTAGGTGCTCTCAAATTTCCATATGCCATGGTTTGTGATACATGTTGGGTGGTCTTTTGTGATGCAGTTGTCTCTGAGTCATTTCTGCTCCTATAAGTAAATCCTCAAATAGATTCTTGTATGTAACCCCAATAAATCTCCTTGATTCCCTAAAATTGACTTTTGTGTGATCAAACTCATAAAATTCATTGGTTTCTCAAATTGGACTTTTGTGGGATTAAATTCAGATTGTCAGTCTCGGCAGTAAGTGCTTTTGCTCACTGAAAAATCTTGCTTGTCCATTTACAGATGGTTTCAATAAAAGAAATCAATACAGCCATAAAAATTTCAAAATCTCCAAATAGGAAAGAATTATGTTAAAGTTAATGAGCCTATTTCCTTACTCCATACCTCTGTAAACAATGTAGTTTCAAATAATTTCCTGAAATAAAATCATTTCATATGTAAAATTTATTTTTTACAAAAACCAGTTTTATTGACATCTAAGATAGCATAGCTATAGCTTTTCACTGATTCACAAATTGTCCATTTGTACTGATAGGTATCATTTATGTTGATTAAATTATCTCTTCCATTATTTACAGAGATTGAAATTGAATTCATTTCTTTCCTTTATAATTTACAGAAGTCAAGATATTTGTAGATCTTTATAAGTTTTAGAGAATAAGAAAATACTATAAGGCACCCAAAATTAATGATAAATTTATTTTATTGGATACATTAATATTTCAATATTATTAATCATTAATTTGATATATTTATTTTATATTCTCACTACACTTCTCCCTCTGTCATCTCCTCACATTCCCTCCCCCTACCTCCCCTCCACCCCCTCCTGAATCTACTCCTCCTCTGTTTCTGTTCAGAAAAGTACAGGCATCCCATGGATATTTTGAACTATTTGATTACACTGTGTATTGACTTTTTAAAAACTTTTTTGATTTTTTGATTTTAATTTTTTATTCATTTTACATATCAACCAAAGTTCCTCACAGTTCTACCTCCCAGCCAACTCTTCATTCACTCCTCCCAAAGGGTAAGAAATTCCATGGGAAGTCAACAAAGTCTGGCACATTAAGTTGAGGCAGAACCATGCCACTCCCCGCTGTACCAAGGATGGGCAAGGCATCCCACCATAAAGCATGGGCTCCAAAATGCCAGCTCATGCACCAGGGATAGATCCTGGTACCACTACCAGAGGTCCCTCAAACAGACCAAACTACATAACAGTCACCCAACTGCAGAGGACCTAGTTTGGTCCCATTCAGGCTCCACAGCTGTCAGTTTAGAGTCTGTGAGTTCCCACTAGCTCAGATCAACTGCTTCTGTGGGTATTACTATTATGATCTTGACCTCTCTTGCTCATACAATCCCTCCTTCCTCTCTTCGACTGGACTCCTAGAGCTCTGCCCAGCCCTTGGCTTGCCGATCTCTACATCTGCTTCCATCAATTACTGGATGAAGATTCAATAATGACAATTAGGGTAATCACCAATCTGATTACAGAGGCAAGTCAGATCAGGCAACTTCTCCACTATTGTTAGGGTTAATAAAAAGTTTAATTTGCAACAGCTAGGTAGGAGGTATAGCAGGGACTTCTGGGCAGAGAGAGTGCTGGGAAAAAGAAAGGCAAAGTTACCACCTGAATACAGAGGAAAGAGACATGCAGGAGATGAGGTAAAAGCTATGAGTAACATGGCAACATGTAGATGAATAGAAATGGGTTTACTTAAATTATAAGAGCTAGTGGGACAAGCCCAAGTTATAGGCCAAGCTTTCATAATTAGTAACTTTTTGTGTCCTTCATTATTGGGCAGACAATGGTCCTGATGAAAAAAAAAATCCATCTAAAAATGGCATCCAACATAGGACTATGTATTTCCACATAAAACCTGAAAAGGTTCCAGACACACAAAAATGAAGCCAAACGGCTTTGTAGTCTTGCATTCTCTCATGTGGGCTGCATACAGAGATACATCTCCTGGCCACTGCCAGTGAGCTTGAGACACCAGAATGCTATGAGTTAAGATATACAGGGATTTAAGGTTTTGCTCATGCAGAAAAAAGGTTACAGATATGCAGCAAAGAATGTTGGCACCGAGAAATCATCTAAACAGGTTATAATATGTTTAACAATGGAATAGGCTTAAGAAAAAAGGAAAATTATATACAGTCATAAAAATAGCTTAATAATAAAAAAATCTTTAAAGAGAGAAGTAAAATAATAAAAAAGAGATAAGCCATGTAAGGGAGGGAAAATATTATAACCCAGGAGTTTGGACCTTATGTTTCTTTGTTAATTTTAAACTTTTTGAATGCTAATAAAGAGACAGCAGATGTTGAGAGACATTTGATTGTGGAAGGGATAGCTGAATTAAACCAACCTGTATACTTTAAAGAAAAACTCCCCAAAGTTAGGGTTTGGGCAGGCTTTACTTTTGTCTTTACAGGAAAAAAAAATCAAAAATAAAGAATCTAAAGACCACTGGACAAATGAGACATCTGAGGAAGAAAAATGAATCATCTAGAGAAAACACCCTAAGAAAAAGAGTATTTTGACCTAATGGTATAGCACACTTTCAATCGGATAAAAGTCTCATAAATCTTCCCAAATGGTAGATATGACATTTAAATTGCTTAAGTTTCTTGCAGTGAACCACAACCGTGCCTAATGGTGACATTTGAAGTATCCAAAAGGATGTTGGGGTTCCACAATAATGAATACACCTGAACTGTGATAATGTCACTAAACTGACAAACACCATCCAAAGATCAGCTCTGGACTGCAAACTGCTCAGGACAATTTCAAGTTGAGCTAAAATGGTCCAGCCTCATAGACTACACCAGCCAGGACTTCAGATAAGCCTTTCATTATACCATTATACTGAGACTGGACAACAACTAGCTTCCCCAAGATTTGAATATTATCCCAATTTTCTCAGGGACCCTTAAGTAAGCCATCACCCACAGACAACAGAAAATAATTTTAAGACCATGACACCCACATTCCAAAGAGGTGTGGTCATTTGGTCAGTGGGTCATTTGATGGATTTTGTCATTGTTTAGGGGAATTGTTAAAAAATTTTTTATTGGTCATGGTTAGGGAGGATACTAAGCAAAGAAAATCATCAGGATTCTCATTCAGAAAAGAAAAATTGAGATATATAAATGATAGAACAAAAGGATAGACTATTCTATCTAGTTTCAATAAAAAACCTACTAGTCTCAAATATGTTACATTGATATAGATTTTTGTATATTGATAGAAATTTAAGGTTATTTTGTTATTTTATATAATATATATGTCTAATCTTTTGTAAGATATTTTTGTATATTGATACAAATTTAAGGCTATTTTTGTTATGCTGTATTATGTTTCTATTTCTTTTTAAGGTATTGTACCTTTGCAACTTATTTATAAATGTAATTCAGTGTTCTAGTCCTTAAAAATTATTTAGGATAATAAATTAATACATTTTAATATTCAATAATGTTAGTTAAATATTTAAGGTCAATAAGAGACATATTTTAAAATGATATGTAGCCTTCAAACACTTGAGAAACCTATAGAATATGGCATTTTAACATTTAAACAACATAGGACTTCCCTACCCTGTCTGATTTATTTATCTTTATTTTATGTGCATTGGTGTGAAGGTGTCAGATTCCCCTGGAACTGGATTTTCAGACAGTTGTGACCTGCCATGTTGGTGCTGGGAATTGAACCCAGGTCCTTTGGAAGAACAGTCAGTGCTCTTAACCACCGAGCCATTTCTCCAGCCCGAAGTTTTCTTTCTTTATGGCAAAAGCCAGCCATTTGTCAAGAAATTTTCCTTTTCTCAACTACAGACAGTATACTGTACAAACTATTTTTCCCTCAGTCAGGAAAGAAAGAAAATTAGCTATAAAATCTTAGACTCATCAAAAGAAGACAGATTATGGAATATTTTCTCCAAATACTATTCAACTGGATATTATAAATTTCTTACTTTGTAATTGTTCTTATTGTATATTCTTTTGCATTGTTAGAGTTAAAACCTTTCCTTTTTATTTAGACAGAAAGGGGGAAATGTTGAGAGATATTTGATTACACTGTGCAAAGACGTGTCACTGTGATTGGCTTAATTAAAATTTAAGCAGTCAGTTACTAGGCAGGAATTATAACAGGGACTTCTGTACAGAGAAAGCTCTGGGAAGAAGAAAGGCAGAACTGACAGCCAGACACAAAGGAAACAAACATGCAAGAGAAAGGGGTAAAAGCCATGAATCATGTGGTAACACATAGATTAGTAGAAATAAGTTAATTTAGCTAGTAGAACAATCCTGATCTATAGGCCAAGCTTATGAAATTAAAAATAGTTCTCTGCATCATTACTGGGGAGTTGACAGGCCTGATGAAAAAAAAACTGTCTACACATGTATACCAACAAAGCATGGCATATCAAGTTGGGGTAGGACTAAGCTTCTCCACTTGTATTAAGCCTGGACAAGGCAATGCAGCATGGGGAATAGGTTCCCAAAATCACGCCACTGTTAGTATTTCCACAAGTAGAACACATTACACTTCTGTCACATATATAGAGAGGTCCCATGCAGGCACCCTGGTTGTTAAATCAGACTCTATAAGCTCCAAGGAGCCCAGCTTAGTTGTTTCTGTGGGTTATCTTGTGATGTCCTGGAACACTCTGGCTCCTACACTCCTTCCTCCCTCCCTCTCTTCAAGCAGGATTCCCCAAGATCTGCCTATGATTTAGTGAGGTTCTCTGCCTCTGTTGCTACCAGGTGCTGGAGGAAGCCTCACTGGTGGCTATTGGGCTAGGCACCAATCTATAACTTCTATAAGTATATAATTCTGTTAGGCAGAATTACTTTGACATTTTTCTGCAATTATTTTTGGTTATAGTCTATGTCTCTAGACCATCTAGCCTCCGGGCCCTGGCACTCTTGCCAGTGTCAGGGGTGGGCTCACTGCCATGGCATGGGTCTGAGGCTAGACTAGCCATTTGTTGGCCACAATCTCTGTTGCACCCTTATAACCTACACATACCATAGGAAGGACAGACTGTAGATCAAAGATTGTGTTACTGGGTTAGTGTACCAAACCCTCTACTGGAAGAGCTTCACTATCCCCACATCTAACAGAGAGCTGATTTCTAGAATATATAAAGACATGAAAATCCAAATAATCCAGTTAAAAATGGGATACAGATCTAAACAGAGAATTCTCAATAGAAGAACATCAAATGGCGGAGAAACACTTAAATGTTCAATGACCTTAGCTGTCAAGGAAATGCAAATCAAAATGTCTCTGAGATTCCATTTTACACCTGTCAGAATGTCTAAGATCAAAAACAAAAATGACAGCTTGTTCTGGAGGAGACACGGGACAAGAGGAATACTTTTCCATTGCTGATGGAAGTGCAAACTTGTACAGCTATTCTGGAAATCAATATGGCAGTTTCTCAGAAATAAAATCTACCGTGAGACCCAATTATACTACACTTGGTCATGCTCAATCATACCATAAGAATGCTCAATCATATGACAAGAACACTTACTCAACTATGTTCTTAGAAATTTTATTTGTAATAGCAAAAACATGGAATCAACCTAAATGCCCCTCAACCAAAGAATGGAGAAAGAAAAAAATGGTACATTTACATAATAGAGTTATATTCAGCTGTTAAAAATAATTGCACCATGAAATTTGAAGTAAATCTAGAAAAAAATCACCATGAGTGAGGTAACCCAAATCCAGAAAGAGAAATATGATATATACTCATTCATAAATGAATATTAGCTGTAAAATAAATGATAACCATACTACGATCTACAGACCCAGAGAAGATAAGTAACAAGGATACCAAGTGAGGACACAGGGATCTCCCTGGGAAGAAGAAATAGAAGAGGTCTCCTGGGTGGACTGGGGGAAGGTGGGCATGCGAACTTGAGAGATTTGATTGGTGCTTTAATGGAGGGTAAGAGTACGGGAAGAAATGATTTGAAAGGAGGGAATTTTGAGGTCAGGTAGAAACCTGATGCAAGGGAAACTCCCATGAATTTACAAGGATGACTCCAGAGCTAAGAATCTTATCATATTCATTAATATCTGTAGCCTGAACTAGCCATCACCTATGATCAGATTACCCCAATTGTCATCAGAGAGCCTTCATTCAGTAGTTGATGGAAATGGTTGCATGGACCCATAGTCAAACATTACTCAGGCAATCTTGCTGAATAGAATATACATTAATTATTAATTATTTGTGAATTTCATAAGATGTGTTTGGATTATATTCACTCTTCTACCCAATTACTCCCAGATCTGTCTACCTTCACTATTCACCCAACTCTGTATTAAGTTTTTATTTTTCTTACTAAATCAAGTACAATCTGTGATATCCACATGTTTTATGTGTGGCCATCCATAAGAGTGTCGTCAACCAGCCACACAGTGGTGGTGAATGCCTTTAATCCCTGCACTTGGGAGGCAAATTTGTGCATGAACTATTTCCAGCTGTTTACCTTCAAGTCAGGTTAGAGTTGTACCCTATAAAGCCTTTAAACTTTGATGTGGCCAAATGATAGCCTTGAGTGATGAATTCAGTGGAAATTCTGAGGAATTAACTACTTTGCATTCTTTGTCTGCCTCAGTGAATTTTAATCATCCATCATGATCCAGTAACATTTGGTTCTTATAAGGATGCAGTAAGGTCAAGTCTTCAGTTGACTATCAGGAAATATTTGACATTAGCTACAAATACATCATTGATAATATTATCAGGGATTCAAACTGGGCCAAATCTAATCCACTGATTATTTTTGTGAAGCATTTAACGAACGTAACAAGATGCTTTTAATTATGTACTATGTAACAGAATAGCCGAACTAAAAATGATGTGACTTAGGAAGTTGAATGTTTCTATTTGCTTAAATGTTTACAGAAAATGTGTGCTAACCCACTTTAAACTAATGGGATTGTGGGATGTTTGTTGCTCTGTATAATACAGAATATTCAAATATATAAGTACTCACAGATCATGTTACCTCACTACAAAGCTTTTTGACCAATCTATTGAGTATCTTAAATTATTTATTCTTCAACCAAAGAGTCTCTCTTCAATGCTGTAAACATATCTTATTAATATCAAGGACATTTTATATTATTATTAATGAACTTTATTTTTACATCAGTTGGATGTTTAAAGAAAAAAGATTAAAGAGACCATATATTCCTTAGGTATTTCTACTAAAATAGAAGAAATCTTTCTATTGTACTACATGTTGTCATGAAAGAGAAGCAACCTAGAATTTTTGAAAATCTCAAACATACTTTTTTAAACAAATGGCCAAACAAAACTTTTTAAAATGTTGCTCAAATCAAGGCTACTCATATACATTTTGGTGGTCTCATTCCTTGGTGAATAATTCTATCTAGTCAATCTGTTATTCTTTATTAATTATTAATACTTATGTGCTTTTTATAAACATTATGAAATCAATTATTGAAAAGCCATATATATTGTGCAATATAAAAACTGAAGAAGCCACTATGGCCCCTGGGATAGCTATTACATTGTTGTTAATAAAGGGAGAGAAAGGGAAAAAGCAAAGCCTAAAGTATAACGAAGAGAATCTAGGCAGGTCAATTTAAATTTGTAGTAAACACTCTCATGGTTTCACATTAGACAAAAGGAAGAGTAGGTGGTTCTGTTCCTGCCTTGCTATAGCATTATTTGTATGAGGGTTAGTAGGATTTTGCTACTGGTTACAACAAATTACTGCAGAAATACTAGAGCTAGAGTCGCATAAGTTCTGACTTAACCTGGAAGCCTGATTACAAATATCCATGATGTTATTTCTCCTGTTCTTCAGTCTTCAATTTCTTTAGCTATCAAAAAGAAGAGGAAGAGGAGGAGAAGGAAGTGATGAGTTGTTTCGTTTTATTTGCAAGACAGCAATCCTTTATATAAACTCTGTGGTACACTGACATGCAATAGATGTAAAAATGTGCCTGTAGTAAATTATTTTATTCTTTTTACTTCATGGTATTTATAGATCATATCATGGGCAAAATATATATAAAAAATCCAATGCCGGACAGTGTTGATGCATGCCTTTAATCCCAGCATTCGAGAGGTAGAGGCAGGTGGATCTTTGAGGTCAAGGCCAGCCTGGACTAAAAGAGCTAGTTCCAGGACAGGCACCAAAGCTGTACAGTGAAACTATATCTTGAAAAAAATAGACATAAAAATTTGAAACCATAGATTTCAATTTCAGTATTAGCCCCAAGTATTCTGAAAATCGAAGCCAGCAATTACATATGTGGGTAATCTAAGATTCTGTGGATTAGTGTTTGGAAACCACTGGATTAAATATACTTCACATGCCTTTGAAGCTAGTTTACCATTTGTTTGATAATGAATACTACAACTGCAATAGAACTGACCTTCAGAGTTGGATCCTGATAATTCTTCTCCTCCTCCTCCTTTGGTTTTTCAAGCCAGGGTTTTTCTGTAGCTTTGGAACCTGTCCTGGAACTAGTTCTTTTAGACCAGACTGGCCTCAAACTCAGAGATCCACTTGCCTCTGCCTCTTGAGTGCTGGGATTAAAGGCATGTGCCACCAATGCCCGGCGATAATTTTGCTTCTTAGTTAGACAACTTTAGAAGCATTATTTTTTTATCTTTGTGCTTCCATTTTCTCAACTGCCACATATGAATTATAAGGCATTTGCACAAAGAAGGTTGTGAAAATTAAATGAGACAGTACACATGAAATACTTGGCACATGGATGTTTCATATAAATACTACTTCTTGATATCCATGGTCTCAATATGCTATCATCTGAATTAGCATTTCAAATCACTGTTCATGACAACTTTCCTTAGAGCCTCCATTCAGTGAAACAGATGTTGTTCAGGGCCAACTGCCAGGAAAGTGTTCTGATAGAGTGGACATTTTAAAGATAAACTGAAGTGGATTATGGCATTTGGAGTCATGTACAAGCATAGAATTCATGGAATTATTGGGCTACAAACTATGGTGTATGTACAACAGGTCCAGTAGCTGGGAAACTTTTTGTAATAGGTACAGCACAGGAGTTGAATTTTAAGAAACAAACATATGAAACATAAATATACATTGTCTTGATTTCAGTAAAATCATTGTGATTTATAGCAGTATGAAGAGATGAAATAATATTCTAGAGTCCACACCACCAGTAAACAGCAGAGCTAGGACTTAAATATTGGTGTCCAGATTGCTCCTGTAGCTCTCCTTCAGAATTTTTTTTTATTTCTAATATTTGGACTACACACTGTAAGATTATACTCCATCTCTCAACTTAAGGATACAAACAAATGACATACATGCCTTAGGTATTTTATACAAGTGAGATGACATGCCATTTCTAAAGATAGAATTTAAGAGAAACCATGATTTTGTATTGACTATCTATCTATCTGTCTGTCTGTCTGTCTGTCTGTCTGTCTATCTACATATCTATCTATCTATCTATCTATCTATCTATCTATCTATCTATC